>JAVQJF010083967.1:0-12213 GCA_036023855.1 Gadopsis marmoratus | reverse complement strand
TACCCAACATTGATACAGCAGCTTTACTGAAAGATTAAATTTACGATTTAGTCTTTTTGTGTTCTGTCAACGTGGTTTGGACCCTGCGCCCCCTGTCTGTTCACTCTGTCACAGCACTGCAGCACCTCGCTGGCTGTCAATGGTTCAAAGTCAGCGTCTCTGGGCTGAATGAATTTAGCCCAAATGCCCAGAAAATCAAGGGGGCGTGCCACGACGCCTGTCACTCACTTAACACGAATCTGATTGGACGCTGATGCCGCTGAGTTTGGGCTGTAAAAAATAAGCCCATTTCAATATATCCTGCGTTTTTCTTTGTATTTCCTCCATTTTTCTTGTGACTATTTGGTTCTGTTGCTCCTGTAGGGCCCCCTCAAAATTGAAGACGATCTGTTTTAAGATTTTTTACAATTATTTTATTATATTTATTGTAAAGGACAGGGAGGGCTGAGCCCTGCTAGCCCATTGATACCAGCCATCCCTGGAAATGAGCATCAGAATGGTGTTAGGAAACCTCTCCTGGAAGGAAAACCCTTGTGGCAAAATGTTTCAGTAAAAGATTTATCATTCTTAGATTGAAAACAACATGTTTTTTGACCTAATTCAGACATTTCACTAGTCTGAAAGTGCAGACTAGTAAATAATCTATGTGTGCTTATAAATGCAGGTCTTTCTTTCTTAAAGACCTGCATTTATCTACAAACCCAAAGGAAATAGCTGTTTCCCAGTTATATGGGCCTGCCAACTTTGCAATTTTACCAATTTATAGGCAAATTACAGTAACGTTACAGTATCTTTTCCCATCTGCATTTGTAAAACATAATATACATCTTTATTTAGTCACTATCCAATGTATTTCCAATTGCTATTAATTTTGGTTATTAATTTCTCTGTTTTGTCAACTGTGACATTTCTTGATAAATGCCTCCTCTTCAGATTAATGGGAAAAATTTCATATCCATAATTAATGACAGCTTTCCATTTCCCTCAGACTTTTCAAGAGAATCATTTCGAGTATGAATAATTTATTCAGCAAATAACAGCCGAGGCACAGCGATCGCATATTAAACCATTAAATGGCCGTTTTCTCTGCATTTTATCACTGATTGTTGCGTGTGCCTCATGCATTGGAATCCAGCTAGAAGTTTGTCTACAGCCTCTTCGGGTCCTCTGGTATAATCAATAATGGATAATATTGTAATAGATGTATCCTAGGGGTCTATATGATAATGCTGTATGTGCAGGAGGTGGAAGTAATCACAAACATGTGTACCTCTTAAATTTGTAGATGAGGAACACAGCTAGGCCCAAGAACACCACTGACAGGAGCATCAGCATGGCTGAGCTGCTGTGTCTGGGGTTGGAATCCACCAGTGGTGCTGCGGGAGAGAGAACAGGAAAGATTCTGCTATTGTTATGCATGCTTTAATGTTGTTGTCTATCTACTTTTACATCAACCTGCCCAGACTAGCCATTTGGGTAAATCTGGCACATTTACATACTGATGTAAATTAATGTACATATAGCAAGATGAGTTGACTACCCGTCCCATACATCTTCTGTTGCTAACGTTACGTGGCGAGCTGACAGTGCTGTCACCCGTGGCCAAGACAGTCATACTAAAATTAACTTTAAGAGTGTGTTGCATGCTGAACGTTGTTGTAATGTTACTGTACGCATTAGCTTAGCTTGGTGCCTGGCATGAGCCACTTGTTCTATTAGCACATTGTAGTACGCTAAATTGATATTGAAATATATCTATAAATTAGGTCTGTACTGCATTACTGTGTTGCAAAATGATATGTAATTAATGAAAACCTTATGCTGTATTACTGTTACTGAGTATAATTCATTCCTTCCTCACTCTGACTCATCATCTATACTTTTCCAGTGTTTCCCCTGAAGCTATAGCAACTAAAGGGGGGCATATTACATAATTGACAGGTGACCAAATGAAATGCACCATTACCTTGATTAAAATTACAGATTTCTCAGGGTTTGAACAATGTTGGAAACATTTGGTATACTGTAAGTACATAACTCAATAAAATATATAACATAGGTTTAGTCATTGTTTTGACATTTTAATGCGGAAATACCTATTACACCTTTAAGTATATATATATATATATATATATATATATACATACATACATACATACATACAATAAGTGCTCAGGCAGTTTAGCAGAAGAGTGGGCATGGTGTAAAACATTTCTTTGTCACCGTTTTTTATCAACATGCAAATTCCTCAACTCTGCATTTGAAATGATATAAAAACCACATTCATTCGCCAGTAAATTAATTCCACTGCTGATAATGAATACTGTATATACAGTATACATGACAATGGTGATGCATTATGAGGTTATGCTCATATTTTTAATGTCCGGTAACGTGAAATAGATGTTTCTTTTGCTGGACAAAGAAGTTTAAAGTGGAAGGTAATTCACACATTTTAGTTCACCATTAGATTTTGAAATGGTTAAATACGCTTACATTTGTCTCAGACAAGAACCCGACCAAACAAACACTTGTTATTATTATTAATGTCGCAGTACATGGTTTTGAGTACATTAATGTCTGTCATTGCAGGGAAATCACACTGCATTTTCCAACGTTACCGGAGCGCTCCTGAGCCCTTCAGCTCAGAGATGGCGGCATGTATGCTGCTGACCTTTCTCAAGCAGCTTGAAGGCTATTTAGACCTTTTCTTGGGAGGTGAAATATAAAGAGGAATCCAGCTGGGTATACCTCCAATGTCATTAGAGTGCAGCACGCCACAGAACGCCACAGAGCAGCACATGCCAGGTTGTTAATACCTAGTACTTTGAGCTGCAGACAACTCATGGCTGTGTGCCTCCAGAGACTGTGTGCCTAATGAAACCAGCCAAGCAATGAATACAATGTAAGATCTGTCCAGCACGGGTGTCGTTGAGGACTACCAAGGCCTGAGTCAATAAAAAAAGTAGAGTTTTCCAGACCAGCCGCATTATTTACAATCAATGTGCCTCCATAAACCCAGCATTGATTTGGTACTTATAACAGCAATTTGTTTTTTGGCAGGAGTGCATTTTGAATTTCTCAAATGTAGAGCAACTTTCTATTTCTATCTCAGTGTTGTTGACTCTTCAAGGGATTCTGAATTCAGCTTCTGCCCTTAAATTGTACAGTGTTCTTTCTCAAGGACTAAATAATCAACATAATTATACTCAGTGTAACACTCATTTTGTGGTTGGATGGCTATAAAAGAAATAGAACAGATGTTCAGCTTTTGATGGCAGGCATAAAAGATCCCTTCTCTCAAGGAGCTCCACTTAAAATCAAACCCACCCATACTCCCCTGTGTTCTCTCGCCTGGGATGGAGGCAGACTGACAGGAATTTTAATTGGTGGACCAAAGAAAAATTCTTGTTGTCAAACCTGATTGCTACAGTTCTATTTTTTGGCACTTCAAAATGAAAAATAGAAAATCCTATGGCATAATTAAATTACCTGTGTCAATTAATATTGTGGTTGAACTTCATAGCAGTGTGAGCCAACGTTACTTACCCAGTGTTAACTGCGTGTTGTACACAATCACTCTTACACCAGGCTTGAGCTCGAACTCCACCAAGTTTTGGTTCAGCGCGCTTACAATTATATCAGACACCTGTTAAACACATGAATGTTTTACATTTAAAGAGCACCTGCAGTAACCATTTTTATAAATAGAGCTAATCTATTTGACAGGATTTCAACAATTTGTAATGTAAAATCCAAGCACAGCCGTACCTGCTCTAGCTCCTCCTCACTCTTTTTCTTGCCCTCTGATTGGTTCTTGTTAGGTAACAGGAAGAGCTCAGCAGCTGTTGGAACTCCTGGGAACACGGCTACCAAGAGCTGCTCCTCCGGGAAGTCAGACACCTGTAACGAGGCAGAAATATGCTTTATTAGCTATTACACTGTGACAGTCATTATTATAAATAGCTTCATCAATTAAAAAACTTGTGACTTGGTTCTGTGCCCGTGAAATCAAACAATTACAGTCAGCCAATGTCTGAGTGATTGTAATATATGTACTGCAGAGAGCTCAGCACAGCAGGGAGTAGGGAGTGATAATAATAACTTCCCTACTACAGGATTGCAGACTCAAGTACACCAACATAATCAAAAGCTGCGTGGATATATCTGGATATATGCTGTGTAAGTGTCGAAGCAGACTTGTCTAAACTAGCTTCCAGGTTTTGCTTCATTTGGTCTCTGGTTGTTATAGTCACTTCCCGCAACAGACTATTGTGACTGTAACCAAACAGCCAAGGATGAATATATGCATTGTAGTATACTTTATTTATATAGCATATTTCATTGCAAGTAGATTCAATGTGCTTTGCATTGAAATGCTGGGTTGTGCAGTGCCTCAGTGTGGCCGGGCAGACACCATCGGGTCCTGAGGCTTTCCTTAAATTGAGTCGTGTGAAGAGCTTATGGGCGTCCTTCTTTGTGAAGGTGTGTGGGTGAGTGTGGGAGGATGATGATGGATTAGTGTATGCGATAGAGGCCCTCTCAAATCTAGTGCAAATGTTGTTGAGTTCCTAAGCCAGTCTGGGGGATTGGGTGATTGCAGGGCTTTTCTTTTTGTAATTTGTGATAGTCCTGAGTGTGTTCTGAACTGCTGCCGGGTCGTTAGTGCTTGAATCATGCCCCAGCCTGGCTTTGTGATATTGCTTGGTATGTTTGATGGCCTTCATGTGGTTCTGTCTAGCCTGAATGTGTCCATTTGACCTCCTCTGTACACCTGTTCCTTGTGGCACCAGAGTTTACTGAGCTGTTTGGAGAACCAAGGATTGTGGTTATTGTACCTTATGATGGTTTTGTTTGCGAGACCGACCTGCTCACAGAGGTTAATATGTGAGCATGCAGTGTCAGCAAATGCGTTGTTGACAAGGACAACCTCAGGGCCTCTCAGAGACTCAAAGTGAGTGGACTACATGCAGTCCTGAAGCAGGGGGGTTGCTTCTGGAGTCCATCTCCTTACTGTAGTCCTTGTTTTATGTGGAGTAAAAGTGGTCCAGTGTATTAGCGTCACATGTGGTGCACGTCACCAGCTGTTTGTATGTCGGCAGTGCATGTGAGAGACTAGATGAGTTGAAATCTGCCATTACAAGAACTTTGGTCTAGAGTTTTCCATGGAGGAAATTTCTCAGCCAGCAAGTGTTGTCCTTCTTCTGCCCCGAAGAGGACAAAATATCCACTTGTCCAACTTATGGGTTTATGACATTATACCTGTAATTAGTTAATTCCCATCAGATTTTATTGCGCATTCATCAATACAAACCAAATCAACAATAATTAACGTGCCTGCACTAAAATACTTTAGCAACAAACTCAACAAAGTGTTTAATTAAAAAGAATAGCAACTCATCGCTATCCAATCAAAACTATACAGTGTTCCTTTGTGGGAAAGAAAAATACCGTAAGATAAATAAGTAATAATAATAATAAATATACAATTTACAACCCTATGGATTAGCTTCAAAGTACACTGCCACAAGTCTGGCAAAAAGGTTTTTCTTAGCTTAGGAAAAGGTAAACATTTTGGACATACATGGTCCTCGGGACAGTGACGTATGGAAAGGTTACAATAATTGAATGTCCAGACTGCTTTCAGGCTTCAACTAGAGAGAACAATTTAGTGACATTTTTTGGCTTCATATAATTTTCCAAGGATACCAAAAGCTTGTTAATCTTTTGATAAAAAAGGTCAAAAGCCCAACAAATGTTTCTGTTTTTGTTTCCAGAAAAGCAGTTTTTCAGCCGGCAGCTCTTAACCAGTTTATACAAATAAGGGAGGCAGGGCATGGGTGGTGATCACATTCCATTTTAGAGTTTTTTATGTTTTCTCAGAGGTCTGGGTGGACAATGGGGTGGGTTTTGCCAAAGCACATCAATTATCAAGCACAGAAATCACTATTTGAGTACCAAAGTGGTGGACAAATGATAGCTGTGACTTGCAATGAGAGAATAGGGGGGGCAGAGGGGGAGATAAAGTGAATAGGATGACAGCATAGGCAATAGCCTCTGAAGGAAAATAAATTGAAAAACATCTCATTGCAATCAGTCTTCAGTTTAAAAAGCTGGCTGGATGCTTTGGAGTGCTCCCTTTTGATGTGCTGAATAGTTACTGCTGGATACAAAAATCAGATTGGGATGGCAAACAGGACGAGAAGGTGAGAAACTCAGCGAGGACGAGGTTGCCTGCTGCACGGAAGCGTGGCTCAATTTGGTTTGATACAAAGACTCCACAGTGCAATATTTTTGCAAGATTATTTGAAGAAATACTATTTGAAGAAGATAAGCTCTAGAGGGACTCAGCACAGGAATGAGACTGTATGCATCCAAGCTGATGGTGTTATTACTGACTGCCCTTTGGCTGGTTTTCTTTTCTTTTCTTTGTTTTCTTAGTTTTTCTTTGTTTCATTTCTTTTATAGTTATTAATCTTTCGGAAATGTTTATGATCTGCTTGTCATGAAATTGTTGCCTTGTGTGAAGCGCTTTGCAACATGGTTTTAGAAAAGTGCTCTATTTTTATAAGATGATGATTATTATTATTATGCCTCTACAGATACAGTGCATATTCTTGCATGCACAACTCAGTTTTGCTTCTATATGTTCTAATTTAAATTTCTAATAATTCTAATAATATGTATAAACCCATTGAGATGTGCCATCTATGTTTTTGGTAATTGTATATGATATACTTCATCCGGATAATCCATGCTGAACTTACTGTCAAAATGTCTACAGCCATGCTAGCAGCTTTGTGAGGCTGTACTTAGGGTCAGGTATGTTTAACATCTTCTTCATCTTAGATTAGCATGTTAGCATGCTGTATGCTATATTTGCAATATAGCACTATACACATAGTACAGCTGATGGAAATGTTATTAGTTTTGCAGGTATTTGGTCATAAACCAATATATTGGACAAATAAACATTTTGAGCTGATAGAAGGTTAAGTTATGACCAAAGTTGTTGCAATCCCTCCTTTGATGAATGCTGAACATGAATGCTGAACCAAATTTCAGTTAAAACCATTCAACAGTTCCATTTCAGAGTCAAGAAAGATCAGGAAATCACCAACATCATTAAGATTCACCATCTGGGGACCATACATGTTTGTACAAAATAACATGTTAATCCATTTAATAGTTGTCATTATTTAAGTTGTTGATATTTTAGTCTTTGTTCGAAGTGGTATACCAACCATCCTTCTGACAGACTAACATTGCCATCCCATCACCCTCATATTTCCCTTGATTATAGGTAACATTAACCTGTTGTTGGTGCAAGATGAGAAATGAGAGCAAGCCAATAGAATTCATTCTGTGGAGGCCTGACATATCTAAAGCAAATTTCATGGCAATCCATTCTATGTTGCTAGATATTTCAGATTCTGACAAAGAATCATTCTGCAAAGTTGTTGAGATATTTTGCTTAAAAACCTAAAATATCAACCTCATGTTGGCGTGAAAGGAAACATCAGGGAATCACCAAAGTGAGCAGAGTTCCTCCTCTGGGAACAATGGATGTCTGTACCAAGTCTAAATGAGAATTCATCAAATAATTGTTCAGATATTTCAGACTTATCATCTTGGGCGAAAAGCTCTTAAAACCCAATAAGTCATTTGATTGTTATGTCATGTTAATTATCAACACTACAATTTCTTAACAGAGGAAAGAGAGACGAAAACATCACACTACTGTGCATGACCGCATCACCATGCATCAGTTTACTAGAATGCATGTTGGTGCCTTTGGGGAAGCAATAAAGAGATGATAGCTTGCATTAGCCTTCAAGGAAAGCTATGGGGGAGAATGAACATTGCAAACTGTGTGAATTTGAGCTGATAAACGTTAAGGGAATGTGAGAAGGAGATGGATAAAGATAGACAGAGTGGAATGAAATGACCTCCATTACTGATGGGCATTCAGGATGAGTAGAAGACACCTAAATGAGCCGAGGTGAAGAGTGCAAAGTCATGACTTGAAAGATTCAGCAACAGAGCTACACGGCACTGCACCTCAGCTAAATGGACCTTGACTTTAATTGCAAGTTGTTCCCTATCTCATCTCCTATTTTATTGTTGGGGAGTTGGTTACTATGTTGAAAAGCCATCTGGCCTCTGTCTCAAGCAAGAGTTCTCAACCATAACAAAATAGATGACAAGTAACCCTTCCTGTCACCCGTCGGATGCGTATGTGTTGGTCTGGAAATGAACTTTGTGTCAACTCCAGCCTCATAAACAGATCTACAGCTCTTTTATATGGGCAGTAACTGATATCAAACATAAAAAGCAGACAACAGTGACACATCAGCCACTATCCACAAGTGTAATATAATAAAAAGAAAAAACAACAACTACTGGAACGTCTCCATCTTCACCTTTACTACTGGATTTTAAGGGAGACTCTGTAAGGATGGTTATGTATTGTAATCCAAGTTCTGATCACTGGTAGAGCCCTCTAATGTGTATTGTGGTACTGAAACTCTGCATGTAGCTGCCGAGACAACCTGAATGAACCTGTTTAAATAAATTGAGGTTCTCCTTATAAAATAGCATTTGTCCTCATCCACTAATGGGCAAGCTGGGTGTGAGGGGAAAAATCAACTCCGGTCAGAATTAAGACTCTTGTTTGCTATAATTTTGAATCATTTCACATATAAAAATCTTGATTCTTGTACATTGTGGTTTCTCCTCAGCAAAACAGCTATGGCAGCATAACAGAAAGGACAGAAGTCTGTGCAGTGAACACAGTGTTGTAATGGTGGAGAAAAGTAGTTGGAGGAATTGACATGATTCATAATATGATGTGTTTAGCAGGGTTATTTCCAAGCTGTTACTGCTTGCTAATACATGATGATGTTTTTTTAGCCAGAGCCGGATTAACCTGCTGTTGGGGCCAAAATGATTTGTGGGCCACTAATGAGCCCTCATTTCTTCCTGTCACGTGGTACAGTATATATTAATTAGTAGCTAATAATTTGTTTTGGGTATTTGAGTTAAAGGTAAGTAAACAGTGGTTCAAGTCTATATTGAAGGATGGATAATTTTGAGATTTCTACATATTTTGGGGCCTAAATCAGTAATAGTTACCAAATGTTTTTGGGATTGGTCCAGTAGGTCGCCTCAGCTGGCGGCTTCGAAACAAGCTGCAGTGGCTGCAACATGGAACCCTTGTGGGCAACTGCTCCCGTCAAAGTCCGTCAACTAAAAGTGCTTGTTTTTGCCAGAAAAAGGCTTCCAATTGTTATTATAAGTGTGTGACAACATTATGGAAAGGATCCCTACAGAGATAGACCTTTTTGTTAAAGAGTAAGATTCTTTTTATTTAACCAGAAACAGAAGTCTCGCTCTCGCGATAGGTGAGTTGTTGCAGGATGACGACTGTATGTATTGTAGCTCTAGTCAGTGATTACAATAAGAGACCAAGTTAGAATATATAATAATAATATAATATATAACATAATTTAATAATACTTTCCTTCACACACTTTAAGGGTTTAACTATGACTGAACTAACACTCAGAACATGCCAGTTTTCATGCCAATCTCTGTGATTAGTGAATTACACAAGCCTTTAATTGCTTCAGTATGCATCAGTAACCCTGGTTATTAATTAAAGAGTGAAATTTACACCCTCAGTCGAGCGAGTTCAAACATAAACACAACCAGTGTGTCTACAGGGCTGTTAATATCGATTCAGTCTAAACAATTCAAAAGAAACTTACTTCTGTTGTTGATGGAGCAATATATTTCTGATTAAAAAGTGTCATAAGGAAAAGCTAAAACTCTTTTTTAGGCACATCACAGTCCAGGAAAAGGGAAATCGATTGGCTCAAAAGACTAGGCCTGAGTCTGGGTAATCCGGGTAATTCATGAGTTCCCCTTCACCCGACATTCCTCCAAAAGCACCCACCTGCAGCTCACATGCTCCCTATGACGGCCAAGAGCACAGCACAACCATTGCAGTCCACTATTCATGAGCTGTGAATGGGGAGATGAGTAGCACTTAACAGTGATGGATGAGCTTCCCACACACACCGAGAGCCCTTGCACTCCTCCTACGTTCAAGTAGACTAACACATAGGCACACAGCAAGACACACACACATTAGACGAAGGTATCGTCACTTGCAAGCCCTTAATGAGCCCCCGTGCTTGCGATTCTGAGATCATTTTATTGGTGACTTTTAAAATGAAGGAATCAGCACTCATGAAGCCACCTTGGGAGAGAAGGGAAGCAGAGGCGTCTTCACACCTGTCTGATGATGAATCACAGGGTGGCCTGAGGGCGTTCTCTTGCCGCACCAATGAGCCCAGAATATTGGGCAATGGGTAATAGGGGTATAGGAAATAATTGAGAAATAGTAGGCTGAGAAAGAAAGTAGGAGATTAAAAGACAGAAGGGGAAGGAGCTGAAGATAGACAGAAGGATGGAACGGACCAAGAGAGGAGACAGAGAAAATGAAATTCACTCACTTGGAGCAGAGCCTTCTTAATTACTCTTGCCACATCCTGTCTCCACTCTAGTATGTCGGGGTTGAACTCGTCCAGATTAGGGGAGAAAGATAAAAGTAGAGATTTGAAGAATTCTGTTGGGGGAGAGTCAGCCATTAATTCACTCAGATCCGGGGGCATTATTGTCAGGGAGATGTGCCAACTGTCATTTTGCTCAAGTTGAGCTTCAGGTAGTTAACACTTGATGAAAAGAAGAGGGTTTCTCATATCCCCAGCACTTCCCTTTGGCTACATGTACCAGATGCACTTCTAGATAATTAGAAAATGTCACAGCTTTACGCCTACCCATCCGCTGGTAATAAATCAT
Source organism: Gadopsis marmoratus (assembly GCA_036023855.1). Taxonomy (NCBI): domain Eukaryota; kingdom Metazoa; phylum Chordata; class Actinopteri; order Centrarchiformes; family Percichthyidae; genus Gadopsis; species Gadopsis marmoratus. The sequence goes on along the minus strand of JAVQJF010083967.1, from coordinate 1,347 downwards.
TGCGTTTTACAGATACTTGCTGCGAGATTACTTAATTTCAAATGAAGACATTTTTTAGAGGTTCTAACAGTAATGTGATACATTTTACTCAAGTAGGAGCTGTTCTATTTCAGAAACATTTTACACGCGGCAGAGACAGGACATGTAGCTGACAAAAATGATGTATTTCCTGCTTTCCATAAAACTGCATTTTTTAAACATATTAAAAACTAAAAAGATGCCAGCAGTACACTACTGTTATGAGCTCTAGGACATCATTATAAATCAAATACTGACCTTTGACTGCTATGGTCTTGGTATCCTGCAGTATGGTGTTGGTAGCAGCCACTTGGACTGTGATGGTGTGCATTCCCTCGTTGGGGAAGGTGTATGAGATACTCCCGTCCAGCGTTATCACCGGCTGCAAGCACAAAAGGACCGGTACAAAATAATGTCCCACTTCTCAAGCATGTGGCACTACTCTTCTCTAGTAAACCATGCTTTATCCGCAATTTCCCCACTGAGGGACAAAAAGGATTATCTTATCTTATTCTGTCCGAGGTGGACTCTGGTTTCATTATCCATCAGTGGTGTGATTTAAGGATTATCAAAAACCAAGAATAATTAAAGTAGGGATATGTTAAGGTCAACAGTAGGTTGACTTCAAAATTAGTTAGGGTTATCCCTTAGTATTAAAGGATGAAAAATATTTAGAAATACTGCTTTTTAGCCATACTGGCAGCATAGCTCAAGGGGTGGCAATGTCAGCCTGTTGATCCACAATTTTGGTCCAGACTATAATTTATCAACTATTTATTGGATTGCTATAAAAGTTTGTACAGACATTCATGTCGCCCTTAGGCTGAATAGTGATAACTTTTATCATGATAACCCATCAGCCTTAGCAGTACTTTGCGTTGTATTTCCTCAGAGAGCGACCGGGGCCTTTATTTACCCAAACTGCAGAAGGTACAAGGCCTTTATCTGAAGCAGGCTTGTATTAGAGATAGGCCTTTGTTTCTATTTCCCTCTGTTTGATGAGTAGAATTGGTCATTTTTTAGTACAAAGCCTTGTTTTGAGCCGCTCCTGTTTGCCTTGTTAAAGTTACTGCATCACACTGTTACTCAACACTTCTTGTGTCAGTTTCAAATTAAAAGCCTTCTATGATTTCAGTGGACACAAACCCTTACCCTTCATTTCTTAACAAGGCTTTTATTGTGTAACATTTGCAGGAAACATGTTGAAATGTGGGGCGGCTGTGGCTGAGGGGGTAGTGCGGTCGTCCATTAACCCCAGGGTTGGTGGTTCGATCCCAGCTCCTGCATGTCGCATGTCGAAGTGTCCCTGGGCAAGACACTGAACCCCGA
>JAVQJF010083963.1:0-27408 GCA_036023855.1 Gadopsis marmoratus | reverse complement strand
GAGGCAGGGAAACACCCTGGACTGGTCACCAGTCAACACCTGTAGAATATTTTCTCACAAATATATATATTTTTTCTTGGTTATATTTCTATCACAAACACAAGTTAGTAACTACAAGTGGTGAATCTGCCGCTATGAGGTACAGATCCTCTCCTGTGAGTCAAAAAACCTCTCCTGCGGGTCACAGATCATGTGTTTGGCTGGCTCCGCCTTTTGCACCAAATGTACCAGAACAAATGTAGCAAAAGTGATTTGTGACTTGTAGAGTCTGGGTAGAGTACAGGAGTCCCCAGAAGGTGGCGGTAATGCAACTTCATGGATGCCGACTGCCACCCAAACACGAAGAAGAAGAGGAAAAAATAAAAGCCTCCATCTTCGTCTCATCGTTCCCTTTGCATCGAGCTTCTGATGTCACCCACTATTATACTGCTGATTATATTTTAAATACGCTACGCTGGTTTCTTAGTTAGGATATCAAGCTAACACTATCACGTTAGCTTGATATCCGGTCATCAAAGACACCCTCAGACTGAACTCTGTGCATCGCTTCCTCATATTCTCTTCTGTTTATTAAATCAGGCCGGAAGAATCATCCGGCCAGAGATGTTGTTGCAGACTGTAGATTAACTGGAAGTTTTAAAAGGTTGCCTTATTAAATGATGCGGTTCGCATGAAACAAACCTGAAATTAAAATAAAATAGCGGATTTCTGTTTATCATGGCGATCAGCCCAACACTGCGGTTTTCCGGGTATCTTCCGTATATTAACACAATGTCATGTTATGTGCTTCGTCATGACCTGACATTCACCTGCGAAGACTCACCTGAGCTGTCATTGCTCTATAAATCAAAACAGAAGAAAATATGGTCTGATCGTCATGATAAACAGAAATCCGGTATTTTATTTTAATTTCAGGTTTGTTTCATAGCTAGTTTTTACTTTTAAGTGAACGCACATGGTGATGATCTGCTGAGTGTATGAGGATTAGTATTTCTGTTTAGGACATAACCGCCATGAAACAATTACAGTTTCATTTCAAAATAGAGTTTCATTTATCTCATTCATGCACTTTGTTTTATCTACCACTGTTTCCTCTCTTTATTCATTCTTTAGCTCACTCTATCACTCTTTACACAGTGGACGTTCTCGCTCTCTGTCTGGCACCACTAACGAACGAGTGGACGCTAAAAATGGAAATAGTTATGCTTTTGTCTGGCGCAGCCTCAGTGCCATGCACTGCCTTTTGTTTTTGTATTTAGGTGAGAAAAATGTTGTCCCTTTTTTGGACACCTCACCAGTTTGCTTCCCTGCATTACATGTTGTAAAGTGTGTGTGACAATTACGGTTATTTAAACTTTAAGTACTTTTCCTAATGGGGCTGCAAGCAATGGTTCATTTTAATTTAATCTAGAGGTTATTGTATTAATAGATTGTTCTGTAAAATCTCTGCTGTCTTGTTATGTGTCTGTTTCAGATAAATGCAGAGTTCAGTAGAATAGTTACCACGGAAATGCTGCAGTCATTCCTGGATGGACTAGATGCCTTGGTGCCAAGTTTCTTAGAGCTGTACATAGTAGCTGTTTCATCAAGCAGGAGACTGATGAATTCCTGCATAGGATCATCATGAAGATAAAACCTGACCACTGTTCGGCTAGGATACATGTACTTAGAAACAAACTGGTGAGGTATTGTTTATAGACTGATGACTGCACATCTCAGGACTTACCTGGGAGGAAAATAAAATAAAATAAAATGGATGTTTAGACTTTTATTCTTAAACCACTTTTTTAGAACCTGTTTTCCCACCAGGAATGCATTCCCAAGTGGCATTCAGCTTTGTTAATGTTTTGTTACATCTTCTAATTTTTAACTGCTTTCTCTCATTCCTTCAACCTCTCCATTATGTAAAAATGTTCCAATAGCCAATTGTGTAACATTGTTCATATAAATGTAATGTAATAATTTTCTTTGTTTTATTAGAAACAATTTAAAAATATTAGTGCTCTTAAGTTAAAATGGCAAATGGTATGATAAAGTTAAAGTTATCTTAACTTGAAAGTGTGAGATGAAATAGTGAGGAATTGTATGTTTATTTGAAAAGATAAAGTGAGTTTTCTGTAAACAGCAGATAAAACTTGAAAGAAATTCCACATATGTCCAATTTGTACTCTAACTCTTACATGATATGCATATGCCTGAACCCGACTGTAAAAGCAGGCCTGTTTGCATGTGATACATAGTGGTCCTTTGTTTACATCACTATGTGCTGTTAAATTGTGTGTGTGTGTGTGTGTGTGTGTGTGTGTGTGTGTGTGTGTGAGGAACATGAGGAGTGTGTGAGGGAAGATGGGAAGGAGGAGCCTTGCCATCAGGATGTGGAGTCCATTGTCTGTCCGACAATGAAGAGATCGAGAGGGCAGGAGTCCTGTGGCTCTCTCAATGGAGGCATTAACATCTGCAGTGTGTGTGTGTGTGTGTGTGTGTGTGCGCATCTGTGTCTGTGTGTGCGCATGTGTGATTTCCAAGGCCTTTTCAGACAATAATGCACATGTCAGGAGGAATGCATCAACCACCAAACTGGCTTTCAAACACATCTCCCTGTAATCTTCCTATAATCTTCTCTGTGAATATATATCAAGGATTATGTCTTTTTTAAAGGTCTGTGAACATCTACACTGAAAATGTCAACTTGCGGTTCAATGCTAGCATTGAGTTGTTCCAGTATATTACTTTCATTAATCTTTGAAAATGACATGGTGACATACACGCACACATACTGACCTACCCACCCACCAACCTTATGAAAAATAAATCTTATGACAAACTTCATAAGAAAATTTTCCACAAATATCAAAGCAGAAAGTGGATCCTCATGTGCAATAATGCTCACATAAAGCCATTCTCTCTGCCTCCTCTATCCCACATGGCAATAACGTGTCTCCATTAACTTCTCCCACAACCCTCACGGTCTCTTAGTCAACTGGCACCATCCACCAGCTTGTAAAAAAGAAAACACAAGAAATACCAGGCAGGATTTTTACACAAATCCTTGCTCACTGTCCAGTGTGGATGCCTGCCCCACTCAGTAATTACATGAATCACTCAATTGAAGTAATAATTATTTCATTAAGGCAAAACAAATAAAAAATCAGGAGGAAAAGCACTCCAAAATAATACCTCAAGTCAGAGGATTATTGTCACCATAAGAGCTTAATGTATAAGTGTCAGCTGAGCAAGCAGGGAAAAAGAGGCAGTAATTCAAGGGGTGGATGCTTTTATGGTGCTGGAAGTGGACGAGGGTTGTCATACAGTAAATATCACCTAAAACTACTTTGTGAAAATAAACTATTATAGATTAGTGAGTGCATAGTACTTTTTTTGGTCATAACATCTTCCTAACTGTAAATCTCTGTGCAGGCAGCCCTCAACAGTCACAAAGTAAGTTAGGAATATTATTGGAATATTGGAATGATATCATAGAAGATGGAAAACACTATCAAGCAAAGAAAGGGTTCCTAAAAGATCATTACAGGGCACCACACACCCGCCAGACTTTGAAATATTATAGGTAAATAATACATGATGAACAGATTTTTCCTTAGAAGTGATACATAGAAATACATTCTTGCATGTTACAGCACAAACAGTATGCCATAAATATGATATAGTACAAATCAGATGCTATAGTTTCATTACTGGACTGTGATTGGAGCAATACCTACTGTAGATACAGACTACAGTGAAACCCCGGAGTTGATTCCCTTCCAACTGCTCCTGACCGCAGTGCGCTGTGTTTGCACTGCGCGAAATGGAGATAAAGTTGCCTCACATTGAGCCCCAAAAGGCACAGCCTACATCACACCTCATTGATTTGTTTAGACAATGTGTCTGAAGGCGTCCTATTCCCAATAAAAAGGGAGCTTCGTGGCAACAGTTGGAGATCCGCAGTCTCCGGATCAGGATGTTTCCTACCTTTGCTTCCTTCGTCTACTTTTAGCCTCTCAGCACTGCAACCACCATTATGACAAATATCGGCTATAAACTTACCTTATTATTACGGTAATGGTGGTGATGATTACGGGCAACGCGTCCTGCGCTTTCCTCTCCGTCTTCCTCTGACGACAGATCCAGTATCCTTTTCACTCCCTCTCTTCTTTCTCCGTTATCTCGGATTTGTTTTTGAATTTGACTTATAAATTATTCCACATCCTCATCAATGTCAAATGAATTCGCGGTTTCTGTCTTCTCTTTTCTTATTTCCTCTATTATGTGTTTTTTAAATGTTTGAACTATAAGGCAAATCAAGCCATACGAGCCTATCATTCAGTTTCTACACAGAGGAACTGGCTCTCCGCGCAACTCCCTCCCAAGGCTTTGTAACACGAAACCAGAGGAGGAGGAGGAGGAGGAGGAGGAGGAGGAGAAAAAGGGCAAAAAAAATGGAAGAAAGAAAAAAAAAATCGTGAATTTAATCCGCTCTCTATCCGCCTCTCTGTCTCTGCTCAGAAGTTTCAGCAGTCCATAACGGCGTGGTCGTGGCGCTGTGTCTCTGTAACAGTAACAACCTCCACTGGAAATGATGTGTGTGTGTGTGTAGAGAGAGAGAGAGAGAGAGAGAGAGAGAGAGAGTGTGTGGTGCGTGGCGCTGCAGCGTGTGTGCGCCCCCAGTCTACTTCTGCAGCACGCACCACAGCAGGGACCTGGGAGGATTTCAAAAAAAGGCACATAAACAGGTCTCCGCCCATTAGCCTCTGTGATCAAGGGCTCAGACACAGGCGAAGGGCCCCCCATCAGCCATTACACTGCCTGATTAAGACCGTTTCATTGTGAGGAAAGTGAAGGCCTATTTTGGAAAAGTCCTTTTTAACGGTTAGACAGGCGGGTCTGGTTCTTCACCGCACGCTGCCCCGCGGAAGAGACGGGCTCCAAACCTGTTTTGTATCTAAGCCTGAGGTTTGACATCCCTCTATGGCAGAAAATGCACCACACGTGATCAATACAGTATTAACACAACAAAATTATTATTACCGTCACTGTTATTGCACTGAGCTGAGGAAAATACAATGGTGTAATAGTAAAAAATCATCAGTTTTTTCAGCGTTTTTCAGCATTTTCTCAACATTACAACATTTGGGATCTGTGATATTTAATGATATTACAGTACGTATACTGATTGTTCTAAAAATATGAATTGCTCCTTATCAGCTGCAAGTATTGAGCGATATTATAGTAAATGCAGTAATAGGATATTACATTGTTAAAATACTCCTGCAAGTTATGCATTTGTAAATTTTCTCCCACTTTGCTTAGTAGGAAAATTGTCATTATTCCATTATTGCTACTTCACTTGATGATTGACCAGGATGATGTTTGTGTTTGACATTAAAGCGCTGTTTTCACATTCAGACAGAAAGTTGTTTATTTGTCAATCGTGAAGACACCCTCACACACACACACACACACACACGTAGGGAGCGGCACACACACGCAGGTGCATCCCACGTTGAGATTCTTCTTCTGCCTCCTCTGAGGACAGCTTGGAGCAGTGGTCAGCCTTCTATGCAGCAACTGGGGACCAAGTCCAAAGTGCTCATGCCCTGTCTTGGTCAGGGACAGGGCAGGAGAGCAGTCTGTGCTTCTTGCATGTTTTTGTATTGGGGTCATTCTTTATGGAGGAAATGCCCCAAGTGAGCATGGGGAGAACATGCAAACACCACACAGAAAGGCCTGAGAGAACCGACAGTGTCATGCCAACAGTGCCCAATGGGAATCGAACTCGAACTGCTGTGAGGCAGCAGTGCAAAGCACTGAGCCACCGTGCCACCTGCTGACTTCACCTGCCGTCAGATCTGTGTGTTTGAACAAGATTTTGTGACATAGTCTGGAAGCCAATCATGCTCCAATATGCAGCTTACATAAGTGTGATGTGGACATTTGAAAACTCCAGTGCACATTGAGAAAGGACATTTCAGGAGAATAGGAGAAATCAATATTTGCATATTCTGGACTTCAGTGAGGAAGGAGGAGTATATGTCATGGGAGTGCAGAGTAGTGGAGGCAGGGAAATTATCTAAATGCAGACAACACAGGCAGACTGGAGCTGTTCAACAATTTATTAGTAGAAACGAGCTATCATGCAGGTAATGCAGGAAAACAGGCAGGCAGGAAGACAGGCAACCGGTAAGTCCAAGTCCAGAGACAAAATCACGACCATCATACACAGGGGCAAACAGGAAAACAGAAACTAAACAGTGACAAAATCAGGGGTACAAACAGTGTCAATCAACAAAGGACAAAGGAATGGAACACAGGTGAATCTAGGCAATGACACATGAGAGCAGGAACTGAACAGACAGGAAGAATTTCAAAATAATACAGGAAACACTGACAAAACCCACGGAACCCACGGAAGAGTCCTGCGAGGACCCTTTGTATCTATAGGAATTACTGAATTATTATTACTATTATTATCCCTCCTAACGAATTGTGTTTTTGAGGGGCTAAATCTACTCAAAAACTCATGAAACTTTGCAAGTGCACCAGAAGTGGTGAAAAATTAGATATGTTATGGATCTTGCACATGGGTGTGGCAAAATGACTTGACAGTGCCCCCTAAAAGATTTTGACAAACAAGCTCCTGCAGCCCGTTTCACGTACATGCACCAAATTTGGTATGTTAAGTTATCTTTGATCAGGATATGTCCTTTAACTCACATATAAAACAAACTTCAAGGACTGCCTTTTTTACCTACGTAACATTGCAGAAGAGAAGATGCAGAAAAATTAGTCCATGCATTTGTTACCTCAAGGCTGGATTACTGCAACTCCCTATTATCAGGCAGCTCCAATAAGTCCCTTAAGACTCTCCATCTGATCCAAAATGCTGCGGCACGTTTACTGACAAGAACCAGGAGAAGAGATCATATTTCTCCAGTACTAGCATCTCTACACTGGCTACCTGTAAAATCCAGAATAGAATTTAAAATCCTTCTCCTCACCTATAAAGCTAAATGGTCAGGCACCATCATATCTTAAAGAGCTCATAGTACCCTATTATCCCACTAGAGTACTGCGCTCCCAGAATGCAGGGCTCCTTGTGGTTCCTAGAGTCTCTAAAAGTAGAATGGGAGCCAGAGCCTTCAGCAATCAAGCTCCTCTCCTGTGGAACCCGCTTCCAGTCTGTGTACAGGAGACAGACACCCTCCTCACATTTAAGAGTAGGCTTAAGACTTTCCTTTTTGATAAAGCGTATAGCAGGGCTGACTCAGGTGACTCAGGCCCTGAGCCACCCCTTAGACGAGGGGTGGCCTGGGTGAACCGTAAGCCCCCCCCTTAGTTATGCTGCTATAGGCCTAGACTGCCGGTAGACATCCCATGATGCACTGAGCGCTCTCTCTCTCACTATCTCTGTCTGTGTCTCTCTGTATGTCTGGCTGTGTCTGTGTCTGTCTGTGTGTCTCTCTCTCTCTGTCTGTCTGTCTGTGTCTGTCTGTCTGTCTCTCTCTCTCTCTCTCTCTCTCTCTCTGTCTGTGTGGAGTCTGGATCTTCGGGATCTGGTTCTGCGCAGTCTGGATGCACACGGGTGTGGTCGAGTTGATGCAGACCGCCTGCTGCTGCTATTGTTATTGTTAGTGTAGCTGTTGTTGTACTGCTAATACTATTGGTTGTTTATTTTAACATCAGTAACATTTTAGCTGTCATTGCTTTGCATCTATTGTGTGTGGAATTGTACTGTGCTACTGTGTGTTCTCTTTCATCCTGCTCTCACTCTACACCCCTCTCTTTTTTCTCTCTCTACCCAACCAGTCGAGGCAGATGACCGCCCACCCTGATCCTGGTTCTGCTTGAGGTTTCTGTCTGTTAAAAGGCAGTTTTTCCTCGCCACTGTCACCTAGCGCTTGCTCATGGTGGAAATGTTGGGTCTATACATATAGAGTTGGTTTAGACTTGCTCTATATTAACAAGTGCTATGAGATAATTCTGTTATGACATAGCTCTATATAAATGAAATTGAATTGAAATGAATATTATGCCCAGACCCCTACCGTACAACCATCAGGAAGTCACTTATATTGCATAAACCTTGAATTTGTTGTGCATTTTATGCCATTTCAGGGGGTCGTATTTTGTCGAATTTGTCCTACGGATTTTATCAGACTGACTTCAAATTTGGGCTATGCAATCTAAAAACCTTTGCCATGAAAAGTTACTCGAACTTTGAATTGAGCTGAATGGCATGTCCATGACATGGCATGAAATTCATGCATTTTGCAGTGAAACAGGAAGTGGTCTATAACTGTACATTGTCTGAACTGTATGGGCACCAAACTTAACATATTTCATGACCCCCCAGGCCTGAAGTCATTTATATGTGAATATTTATCAACAGTCATAGTGCCACCTAGTGACAGCAGGAAATGTCAGGCTGTATAGCCTACTCAACTTTGATGACACCTAGTGACAACAGGAAGTTACTCCTAGTACTCAGTACTCCTAGCAGATTAACCAGATCCACCTCAAATGCAGATAGAAAAGTCATAAGACATTGATGATGCTTCACTGTGAACATTGCGAGTTTTCATCAACTGGCGTTGCTATGACAGTACATTCTTCGCCATAAAGAAGAAGCAGTTTTTTGAAAGGCTAAGGATGCTTGAAAACTCATGAAACTTGCCACACACATCAGAAGGGAAGTATTTTGTTATCTGATATGAGTCTGGGACATGGGTGTGGATAAACGGCAGTCCAGTCCAGTTGAGTAAGTAAAGGTGTCCTTTTATTCAAGCAAAAGTGGTAATGTCCTAAAATGAAAACAAACTGTGGAGCGAGGTTCCGGGAACTCACTTCCTGGTTCAGGCAGAGGCGGAGTTAATGTAAGGGTCGTAGGAGTCGGCATCTGTGGTCCACTGTGAGAAGAGACCAGAGGGAGAGGTTAGTCATGAGTACCGTCTTACAATGTCCTCAAGATCTCCGTGCTCCCCTCCGATCTTCTCATTGCATGTTGTCCTCTCTCTTCCTTCTGTCCTCTCTGGCTGCCTTTTCTATGTGGCGGTTTTTTGGCAGGTGTGTCTGCTTGTAATTAGGCACCAGCTGCAGCGCATCAGCTGGGAAGTATCTCGCACCAATCACCTGCCCCAGTGTGCGGATTCTCCCCTGTGCTGTGGTCGCCGTCGGGCCCCACAGGTCAACACAGTATATATACTGTATATACATATGTATGTATAAAATTCCCCTCTTGCCCCTTCGAGTGGTCTATTCCCCCTTCAGACTCGGGTCCTCTACCAGAGGCCTGGGAGCTTGAGGGTTCTGCGCAGTATCTTAGCTGTTCCTAGGACTGCACTATTCTGGACATAGATCTCGGATTTTCCTGGAATCTGTTGAAGCCACTCTCCCAGTTTGGGGCGTCACTACCCTGAGTGTTCCGATTACCAAGGGGACCACTGTTGCCTTCACTTTCCACATCTTCTCTAGCTCTTCGTGCAGCCCTTTGTACTTCCCCAGCTTCCTTCTTCCTGATGTTTCCGTCGCTTGGGATTACTACATCTATCACTACTGCCTTCTCCTGCTGTTTGTCCACCACTGTTATGTCCGGTGTTCGCCATCACAAGTTTGTCAGCCTGTATCTTGAAGTCCCACAGGATCTTAGCTTGGCCATTCTCAACCACCTTCGGCATTGTGTCCCATTGTGACCTTGGGACTTCTAGCCCATACCTTGGCACAGATGTTCCTGTACACTATACCATGCACTTGGTTATGGTGTTCCATGTATGCCCTGCCTACTAGCATCGTACACCAGGCCATTATGTGCTGGATTGTTTCAGGGGCATCTTTGCACAGTTTGCACCTGGGGTCCTGCCTGGTGTGGTAGAAATCCTACATTCATTGTGAGGAGCTTCCTGGTCTCTACCGGTGGCCTCTACCTCCTTTTCTGGCCATCTTATTATGCTAGCGGGGTATTTGGTGACCGGCAGGGCATAGGTGTTGATAGCTCGGACCTTGTTCTTCCCATTCAGCTGACTTCTCAGGCCTTGCCTTACTTTCTGGAGGTATTTGGCTGTGGCTGACTTCCTTGTGACCTCCTCGTGGTTCCCATTTGCTGGTGGGATCCCAAGGTACTTGTAGCTGTCCTCAACATCTGCTATGTTGCCTTCTGTTAGTCTATTGCCTTCAGTTCTGACTACCTTCCCTCTCTTGGATACCATCAGACCACACTTATCTAGTCTTAATGACATTCCGATGTTGTTGCTGTAGATTAGAGGGTTCTAGCCTATTCAGAACAGCAGCGGGGACAGAGCATCTCCTTGGTAAATGATGGTGACTTGTGCAATTGGCTTGAAGTTGGCCTCCAGCTTCATTTTCCACATCCCCATTGAGTTCTTAATGAAGGCTGTTAGAGGATGTTGATGTTGATGTTGTACAGTTCCAAGCATTCCAGGATCCATGTGTGAGGCATTGAGTCGTAGGCTTTCTTGTAGTCAATCCAGCCGGTCCACAGATTGGTCTGTGTGGTCTTACAGTCTCGAGTGACTGCGTTATCTGTCAACAGCTGATGCTATGCACCTCTGGTGTTCTTACCAATTCCTTTGTGGGCCCCGCTCATGTGCGTTTAGTCATCTTAGCCACTTTGATGCCTGACAGCAATGTCCACGTAGTGCAGAGTCAAGTTGCTCCTTTCTGGGGATCCTTCAGGATCAGGACTGTCCGGCCTTCCATTAACCATTCATTGGTTATGATGTTCATTCTCAGGTCAGCTGCTCTTGTGTTAAGCCTCTCTGCATTGCCTAGGGCTTGGTACCCAATCTCGGGGGGTGATCCCAACTGCCGTAGCATTCATGTTGTATCTCTTCAATCTGTAGTTGTGATAGCAGTTGCCGCTTGTGAAAGTTGGAAAACTGAACTAATAGTTGTTTCTTGGTTAGTCTAGATGTTGTGTATCGAAGAATCCATAGGTCCCACATGCTCTGCATATAACCCCTGTCACTGGGGTTACTTGTATTGTAGCATTCAATTAAATTCAATTACATTTTATTTATATAGCGCTATATCATAACAGAGTTATCTCATAGCACTTGTTAATATAGAGCAAGTCTAGACCAGCTCTATATGTATAGACCCAACAATTCTACCATGAGCAAGCGCTAGGCAACAGTGGCAAGGAAAAACTGCCTTTTATAAACCTAGTGCATAAACCTCGAGCAGAACCAGGCTCTGGGTGGGCTGTCATCTGCCTTGATCGGTTGATTAGAGAGAGAAAAGAAAGAGAGAGATGGGGGGGGGGTCGAGTGAGAGCAGGATGAAAGAGAACACACAGTAGCACAGTACAATTCCACATACAGATGTAAAGCAATGGCAGTTACAATGTTATTGATGTTAAAACAAACAACCAATAGTATTAGCAGCACAACAACAGCTACACTAATAATAACAGTAGCAGCAGCAGGCGGTCTGCATGCACTCGACCAGACCTGTGTGCATCCATACTCTGCAGAACCAGAGCCCACAGATCCAGACTCTACAAAGAGAGAGAGAGAGAGTGGGAGAGAGAGAGCACTCAGTGCATCATGGGATGTCTCCTGGCAGTCTAGGCCTATAGCAGCATAACTAAGGGGGGCTCAGGGTTCACCCGAGGCAGCCCTGCAATCAGCTTTATCAAAAAGGAAAGTCTTAAGCCTACTCTTAAATGTGAGGAGGGTGTCTGTCTCCCGTACACAGACTGGAAGCGGGTTCCACAGGAGAGGAGCTTGATAACTGAAGGCTCTGGCTCCCAATTCTACTTTTAGAGACTCTAGGAACCACAAGGAGCCCTGCATTCTGGGAGCGCAGGGCTCTAGTGGGATAATAGGGTACTATGAGCTCTTTAAGATATGATGCTGCATGCCCATTACGGGCTTTATAGGTGAGGAGAAGGATTTTAAATTCAATTCTGGATTGTACAGGGAGCCAGTGTTTTCTCTCTCTACCCAACCGGTCGAGGCAGATGACCGCCCACCAAGAGCCTGGTTCTGCCTGAGGTTTCTGCCTGTTAAAAGGCAGTTTTTCCTTGCCACTGTCGCATAGTGCTTGCTGATGGTGGAACTGTTGGGTCTGTACATATAGAGTTGGCTTGGACTTGCTCTATATTAACAAGTGCTATGAGATAACTTTGTGATGATATAGCGCTATATAAATAAAATTGAATTGAAATTCAAATATTAAAAGATGTTTGTTTTACATGCGTGAATGTGTCGATGATGAAACACCAGATTATGTTGAAAATCAAATTTTTTTAAGGAGTATATTCAAATTCAAGCATATTCCTAACCTTGAAAACATAACGGTTATAACTAAATTTACAGAGTTAGTACGAACCCTGATATGAAATTAAAGCCATTTTAAGATGTTTGTGAAGGGCATTTCTGCAGGCCTGCTTACCTCGGTGAATAAGGAATGGCCTTCGGCCTGATTTGGTTGAAGGCAAATGTCAGCTTCTGAGCAGCTCGTTGTTGTTGAATTTCCTGGAGTGACACAGGGAAACAACCACTTAAAATAGATCTCAAATCTCATCTCTGTTGACAAGGTCTCACATTGGTGTCGTTCCTACTTTGATCATGCAATGGACATGCGTTAGTCTAGGTGTGAGGGTTGTGAACAAGAAACAATGAAGTTATACCAGAATAAAAAGACCACAAATAGAGATGCTTCAGTAGCAACAGCAACACATGCAGCAAAAAATATCTAATTAAATCTACAGAGCACTGCCAAGATTAGCTTATACAGCAAGCTTTATCAGACAGGTGATGCCCAGTCCAACAGTGCCCAGTATTACAGGAATATGCATTAAAATGTTACAGAAAGTGGGGTGTAACAGTGGGTGTGTCTGTGCTACCTACCCTGAGACAAAGGTGCAGCACAGTTTCCTCCTTGTAGATGCTCTGCCAGGTATGGACCACCTCAGGAAGGAAGGACTTGACTATATACAGATGTCCTGGTTTCAGGATGTCGTACTCTGACCAAGTGCAGAGCACCTTGAGGGCCCGTCTGAGTCCTCCACCCATCTCCTCCTTGCTGAGAAACTCTATTTTGGCACAGAGGCCCCGATGAGCCCAGGAAGACATGCTGTTGTTGATAGTGTTTGGGGAGCTCTCCTCTAGACGGTACACAGTCACCGGATCCCCTGAAGGAGCACAAGAGCAGCAGGTGAGAGTTACACACGATGGTAAAATTGCGTCCTTTGTCATATCCCTCTTTGCTGATATACAGATTTTGTTCACTGGGAGGCAGAAGGACTTCAGAACAAACAGCTACAGAACATAATATCTGTTTATTGAGTGTCTCTGGCTGATATCTTAGCAAACATTTGCCTACTCGTGTGTCAAGCAGACACACAGCAACATGAACACACTAATGGCCTTCAAATATCCCAGGTAGATTTGAAGTGAGGAAAATGTTACGAGGTATGCCAGGTCAGTGACGCAGGGAACACACCAATTTTTACTACGTGTCCAGTGTGCATTTGGCACAGATAGTTTTCTCTGGATGCGTCAGCGAGAGCCATGAAGCCATTCAGACTGATAAAGAGCAGAGTTAGGCATTGGTCCTGTTTCAAACTTTCAGTTTTACTTTCAAACCGTCATCAGGAGCAGGTACAGGACAGGTGTCAGGAAACAACAGCTAATAAATATCAGGTGTGATAGCTGATTGCTATAGACTAATGTTGAAGGAAGGTTTATATCTCCTGATGGAGAAAGAAGGTTGTCCCAGTATTTACTTTGGACAGTCATTTCTGTGTTTTTGAATATTGTCTGCACTGTGAAACAAAGCCAAAACACAAGAACTACATGTTAAATGAGTTAAGACCAGAATAAAAAATAAAACGTTTTACCATATAAGATGTTATTCAGTGAAAATGCATTTATATAAAACCACAGTGACTGCACTCCGGCTAGTTAAGGCTATTGTCAGCTAGCCAAATCGAATTTACCCTATTTTTCCCTGTTTGTGGGAATTGTTGGGTTTCTGTAAATAAAGAGTCAGTCTAGACTTGCTGTATATGAACAAGTGTTATGAGATAACTGTTATGATATGGCGCTATATAAATAAAACTGAATTGAATCTCTGCAGCCTCTGACTGTAATGGAATTCATGTGATTTGTTCAGGTCAAGCTATCTACATTTAAAAAACAATGTGCATTTATTTAATTGATATAGATTAGATTAATTTCTTAACCTAGCTACTTTGGTTTAAATGGAGTAATGCAGAAAATTGAATATTTTGTTTGTAGATGCTGCGTTATGCCTGTGGCCTTTAGATGATACAAACATGCAGTACGTGACTGTTTTGTTAGGATTTATGTAAAGTCTGTGACAAAGATCATTAACCAGTGTAATAAAGGCATAAAAGTAAGATTGTACTTGTAATATGTCTAACAGTTTGGATAAAAGCCTTCAAACTTCACTGTTTCTTTAGTTACAGCTCTCTGCTGATTGTCTTTATAAACTTTAAATAGAATGGTAATAGTAGATTTCTAAGACACACTAACTGTATGATGTGTCTGTTGCAAATATACACTTTGCTCTCCTAACACCACGATGAAAACCCTAGAAACTGCATGGATCACATGACAAACAGAAGAAAAACAGCAAAAGTGACAACATGACTAATATCCAAATAACTAAAATCTGCAGTTCCTCTTCATCAAGGAGATGTAGCTGAACTGTGAAACCAAAATAATTCTAATAAAAACAAAACACAAACAAAAAACAGCACCTATATTCTTTGCTCAACAATAGCATGGGCGTGACTGTGATGCATACAGCTGCAGATGTGAGAGAGCACAAACAATATAGAAACCACATTTCATATCTGGCTCCATAGTTCCTCATTCCCCAACTGCCTGCTGTTGTTTCTCAGAACCGTCTGTGGTGTTTTCACCTGACCAGACGTGTCAGGGAATGCACAGTGATCCAGACTTACCTCTAGGGGGCACAGGGGTGAAGGGGATACTCTGGGACAGCCTCATCAAGTTGTTGCGCTCCACAGCTACAGGGGGAAAGTATACTCACAAATTAATACACAAACAAGTTAAGACACCTGAGATGGAACTGCTTTGTTGGATAATTCATTGCTCTTCGCCTCAGTGAAAATGAACACCTACAGACAGCACTATATTGAAATATTGCATTTCATTTAAATGGAAAAGAAACAAAAACATGTACAACCATTGATTCTAGAAACTAAAATACTACAATTTATTCTCCATGTCTCACCTGAGTACTGGTAGCTTTCCATGGGCTTGAAAGGTGAGCCAATAGCTACGGAGAAAAAGAAGAGAACTGTCGATCTTATTGCGAAACCTCCTGAAGGAATTAGATTGTTATTTAATGAACATGCGAGGAATGGTGGACAATCATTGGGGCACATTAATACAACAAAAAATACCCTGAGCTGTTCCAGCATCCACCAGTAGATGTCTCTGTACTACTACACAACAACAGAAGCACAACAACAGCCCAAGCTTAATGCAACAGTTTTACTTGCTGTAAGTAATTTCTGTTGCTAGGTAAACGCAGCACAAAACTCATGGATTTGTATTTGTAAGCTGGATAAAGTATTTGTTACTCCCTCAGTAATTCATAGTCAGAAGAAATATAGAGTATATGAATTTGATCTTCATATATACTTCTTAAGATATTCCTTTTTTCCTCACAAATAATAAAGCCAACATCTATCGGGGCACTCAATTACTGTACTCAATTACAAAAACTGTCCACCCTAAGATGAGACCCCAAGATGACATATTCAAATGTCTTGTTTTGTCCAGCCAACAATCCAAAGCCAACAATCAATTTACAATGATATGAAAACAGACAAAAGCACTAAAACCTCATGTGGGAGAAGCAAATGTTTGGCATTTTTACTTACTGAAAAATGATGGAACGATTAATCGATGATCAAAATAGTTGCCAATTAAGAGTTGAGGCAGTCACGATATAAAAAAACCCTGATAAATGTTAAACAGTGAGTACATTGTGCTGTTTGGTCAGTCAGCGGGGGTTACTCACAATCCTTTCTGGCTCCGATGTGGGTGTGTCGGGGCGTGTAGAGAGAAACTGCAGCTGTAACCACAGAAGAAGAAAATCACAGTGAAGCTTTCATCCACAAACATATATAATAAGAAATAAAAAAGTGTACAGCGCAAACTCTGGTCCTGATGTAATGTCAAACGCCTTTTCTGTGACCTTCCCATAAACAAAGTTAAAGATCCAAAATGGCTTAAATATTTTGATTGATCTTCCCTGACTATTCCAGATCTACTTCCATCACCTCTCCTTGTCTGGAATAAATGTCCTTTCCAGTCTATAATATTGTGAAAGTGCCATGATGTATTCTCCTTTCTGATTTTCTGAGATTGTCTTCTGTAACAGTGATGTTGCTGAAGTAAAGAGCACCACACTCAAACCAAACAATTCTCCAGTAAAACATTACACTGATGGAACAATTGTATTTATGGGAGAAAAAATAATTTCTCTCATCTTTATGGTGAGGTCTGTTACAGTATGGATTGTATCACACACACAAGGACGCATTGCATGCAAAGAAAGGGAAAAGGTCAAATGTCACTTTGATGACGGTGTCTGCGTGAATGTGTCTGCGTGAATGCTGCTGGACCATCCGATCCAGACAGAATGCGTCTAAATCACGCAGATGGAGGACCTACAGTGAAACTACACATCTTACCATTTAGAGTATCTTCCCCAGGGGTTCGACTGACAGAGAAACAACAGAAAGAACATTAATTTAACAAAACAAATATGCATATCATGTAATATAATAATCAGATAATAATGCATTAACATATGGTGGTGTGAATAAGTGTGTGCTTTCTTTTAATATGTGAAAAACAAACATGCATCATAAATCACCTTTCAGACAAACTGGTCTGAATTTCAATTGTGTCTGTGAGAGTCCCTATAAAGTCAAGAGCTAGTGTGTTTGTGGTGTAACTCAGTTTGTGTTTGCGTGTATTCATGTTGTTGGCCAGTGGGAGCACACTTACAGGCTGCTGGCTTGGGCTGATTTGACCTGAACTCTTTCCTGGTGGAGAAACAAGAAGTCGTTAAACAATGGCAGAAACTGGCATTAATAAAATGAACAAGACTTATATTATACAGAATTGTGTTTATTTTTTTTTGACTTTATACTCATGGAAGTACACACAGACACACTTCTTACCAGTACTGCAGTCCTGGGGTCCTCGTGGATGAGGATATCTTCTGCTGACACTCTGCTCCTGTCCCTCCTCGCCAGAGCTGCAGAAACACAATCAACAATCAGCAACTATAATGTGTCATCAGGGAAATTTTAGAATAACACTGTCAACAGATGCATCTGAGGGTTTATGGGCCGCAGTTATCAAAGTGATCACAGATATTTAAGAATATCTTTCTTGGCAGACATTTTGTTAGTATTATTTGTATTATTTTTGTGAGCTTACTGGAGTCCGGATGGAGAAAAGCCGGGTTTCTGTCAAACTCTGTGAAGCCAGCGTAAGAGTTGACTGCTCTGATGTGACCTTCAGGTTGAGCCTGTGGCCACAAAAATGAAGAGGTGAAAGGTGTGAGTAGGATAACATTACTCTGAAACACTGATTAACAGTACATTTCACAAAGTTTATTCTTGTCCGGAAAACAGTTTTTACAAGTTGGGAGAAGCTGAGACCAACAGCCCAGTCAGTCAGCTGCTGATGCATGAGAAACAGAGTCACTGTGTCACAGCAGGTCAGACACCAGGCTGACGTTGGTTTGATTATCACCAGTTGGACACACGTTTAGGCCAATTGTGCTGAAGTTGGTTTGTGTTACGACCTCTGATAATGAATCAGAGCGAAACCTTAACAAGGAGGGACATGTTTTTACTTGAACATCAGAAAATCTACTTGTCGGACCTTGTAATCAAGCATTTAACAGATCATCAATAAAACTACAAAGTGTTCAAATAAAAGGCTAATATGACAGAACACACTTTGAACAAACACTTACAAAAAGATTTTGGCCTGGATAAAAGTGAAAAGGTTCCCACTACCAGCTCTTCTGAGATAAAGATTACTATATACTGTCCACGCACCACACAAACATGATACATATAAATACACACACACACACACCTGCGATCTGGTCTGTGTAGCCGGGCTTTGCTGTGTGCTGGAGGCCTCTTTGGGTGTGGAGTGCTGCAGGTCGACAATGTCTTTATGTCCTGAAACCAAGAAAATCTCATCAGGAAACTGAAACTGCCCTGTCAGTCTGTCACATTATCAAAGTTAAAAGAATAAAATACTTCTTCTACTAGTAATTCACGTTTGCATGATGTAAGGACATCCCACGAAAACAATCAAAGCACTATGACAGATTTGTTTACTACTCCCAATGTTAAATCTAAAGCAATCGCTGTGTAGCATTCAGAACCAGACCAGCAAACACACTGCCCGATCTGGTGAGATGGCCATCACCACAATGGAGAAATAATCACAGTTCAAACATCTGATTCCCTTCACCTCCACCTGCCAAACAAATACTTAATCAGTTAGCTCTGAAAACCTCAACCAGTCAACCAATCATTCATGCTCCTGTCACATCACACGGGAAAACCTTAGAACCACCGAGAAACAGAATAAACCAGTCAGACAAGAGGTCCAAACAGAGGAGAGAAAGGAAAAGAAAAGCCACCAGGTAAAGGTCTACTGGGATCCTGATCTGGAGACGGGACAGGCCCGAGCACCTGGCAGACGCAGCCCTCAGACTGAAACTCAAACCTCTCTTTGTGTTTGGCTCTCTTGCTGTGTTCCTCTTGTCAAGTGGGACTTCTGACCCACTTTGACTCTCAAAGCAGGATGCTGGAGGGGCAGGTGGTCCCGACATGTTCCATTCCCTGCTCCTTCTCCTGGGTGCCACGGCAGGAGCATGAGCACCACCCGACAGGCTGCTATTTCCATGGGTGTCACAAGGGGATGACTCATCTTCAGGAGCCAGTGGGACTTCAGTGTCTGTACTCCATCTACTCAAAGAGCCTGATCTGCCCTCGTCGTCGCAGAACGCCTCGTTCAGGTACCCCCAACTCACATCACTCTCTCTCTCCCCCCTTCCTAACCCCTCTGTGTTCTCTGGCTTTGCAGCGCAAGCAGAGAAGAAGGCAGGCCGAGCAGAGCCCATTGTCTTAGAGACAACGATAACAGTAGGATACACACACACACCGTTTTCATCCTCCTCTTTTATGTTCTCACCCTCAGTCATATACTTACCCACAAATGCCCCAAACTCTACAGTGGTGCTGTCTGGCTGGAGGGGTTGCTGGTAAAGGCCAGCTAGGGTGAGTTCTGGGTGGCTGGAGCCACTTGGCTGGGAAGGGGTGCTGCTGATGTGGAACAGAGCCGCGGGGGAGGGCACATTGGGAAGGCTGGATGTGGAGTCGGAAAGGCCCGGCTCTAGTGGACGGGTCAGCTTACTCTGGGTGAGAGAGTGGCCTCGGAGGCACATCTCCGGAGGGGAAGTGGCTACAGCACTTTGGACAAAGGCACTGGAGCCAGCACTGTTTGAGGAGCCAGCCTCTGCAGCAAAGTGCCCAAGCCCAAACAACCCTCTCCTCTCTGGACTAAGTGCTGGGTTCAGATTGGGGTCCAGCCCTAGTCCTGCTCCAGGGCCAGGCCCAACTCTCCGGCTACTTTCTGTCCCAGGCCCTCCCCCTACACCAATCCCAAAAAGAGAATCTGCGATGTTGGCTCCTGCCTGGGGAAAAGAGGAGCCAAAGTAGGCCCCCACGCTGCGTTTTCCTTTCATGGACAATTTGGAGTGGGGGCCAGTGTCTGTTGCTACAGGGGCGATGCTGGGGACCACGTTCTTAGAGAGGCTGAGCTCCCGGGTGATCTGATTGTGGACCTTGCTGGCCTCCGATGCCCTCTGAGCAGTGAGGGTCTTTAGAGTGTCCACAGTCAGAGCTGAGAGGTCCTGCAGGTGGCCGATCTGAGAGTCCAGCGTGTGCAAAGAGCGTTTTATAAAGTTGACCTTGTTCCCAACCTCCCTCAGCTGCAAACACATGGTCTCAACCCTGGAAATGACAAACAGTAGCTTCAGTTACCTGATGTTCATGTTACATTATAATATAAAAATGTTTTCTTGTTAAAATGAAAATTAGTAGCACTTTCTACTGTGACATAAATGACAAATGCTCTAGCATGGCATATTTGGCTAATTTTGAAAAGGTCAGATTTTATTTTATTTTAAACACTGCGTCCTTTTGAACATTTGGTTTTTGAAAAACGTACTGTGTCTTTAAAAAGATCCTGTGGAGTTTTGGACCTCTGGTAGCACTATGGCGATTTCTACAAGTGGATGCCAATTTTGTTTATATCATTGGCTGCACGCACTATGACATGTGTGCAGCCAATGGTTTCACACAATTCCTCTAATCAACAGGTGGAGGTAATGCAGTGAAGACTGATATTTAGCAAACACGGATGTAAACACTGCTGGATGTAAAATGCTTTAAAAACATTTGGCGTTTTGGCGAGCAACATTGACAGTAAACATAACTTTTCTTTATTTACAAAAATGCTCCACAGGGCACCTTTAACAAGGCCAAGAACAGTCCCACCTTTCTGAGGTAAGACGTATGCGCTCCTCACTCCCCGAGTGAAACTGATCATCCTTTTCATGAAAGTATGTCTCCACACACTGCTCCTCAAAATCATGAAGCTTCTTTTGGTCTTCCTCTGTGAGAAACAGCTCTGAAAAAAAGTTGGAGATTTCCTTAATGCCCAGTTAAGCTGCAAAGCTTTGCTAAATTGTTTTGAAAAACATTTAAATGCCTGATGTTAGTTCTTCAAAAATATATGTGAATGCCATCATGTATCATCAGTGGAATAAATGCCTCCCTTTTTTCATGATCTACATGCAGGAGACATGAGCCTTCTGCCAGAAAACGACAGTAGTGTGCTCGTACTTGGTCCGTAGGTATTCTCCTTCTTCCTCTTTCTACACATACAGAAGAGGGAGTAGATGTGGCAGAGGAGGATGAAGGGGGGTGGGAGGACAGGCTTCTCATGGTAGGCCATAATGAAGTGGTAGCGCTGGTACTTCCACACCAGATTAGAAATGGACTTCACTTGCAGATACACATTGCTGGGGGTAAAAAAAAAAAAAAAAAAGAGAGTACAGAAATTACATTGAGGATGACGATGTAGTTGATAATGAGTACCCACATTGTTCAGGAAGCACAGCTGGATTGAGCACAGGAATGTGCACTTACTTGAAGAAGGCAATGAGGAGGTTGACCATTAGTATATACTGTACAAAGAGGTAGACTGCTTGTAGGAAAGGAGTCAGCCACACTCCTGCTGCACACAGGGGCTTTACAGCTTGGTCACTGTTATTGGCACACACTGTGAAAAAGGAGCAATCTTTTAACACATGCACACATACAACCTTCAAATAGACTAAAGATATACTATGTGCTCAAAAGATCCAGGTCTTGTTCTGATACACAATGTGTAACTAACTTCCTGTTCAGTCTCGGTCCAAATCTGACTCTACTGTGTATGGATATACACTTAGACAAAAGAGAAGGACAACACGGCCTTGAAATTTGAATTGTTTTAATATAAAATTATTATTTTAATAAAACAATTATTTTTCTTTTCACTACAAACTGAGAAATTGACATCCGACTATTCACTTCCTCCCGTTTTAAGACAAGGTCATAATAACAGTGATAAACCATGTGATAAATTAATCAGTGTTACAACAGTGGTAAATTTCAACAGGTTATGGAGCACAGCATTGTGATTTGTTCCACCTAAGCTTCAAAAAGACATTCCTAGCTGAGTCGAGGCAGTCAATGCTGTGGTGAAGCAAAAAAACCCTGCCTTCCCCAAACAGACCTGCGCTGTCTTCTGCATATGACCCACATTGTGAGACAGAAGTTGTGACAGGGGTGGAGATAATTAGGTCGCTGTGGGATTGATTTCCAGTGCTCGTTTTGAGTGACAATCAGCTATCATGCCGTGGTCAGAAGCTTTGAATAAAATGGTTCTTACCCTCAAAATCTTTCCTACCATCCTCATCGTCCTTACCATCGATTTCATAAGCATACACTTCCCCATACATCATCCAATACGGTTGGAAGACCACATCTTTGGCCAGTGTCCAGCTGGGCTCCTCGTTTGGGTACAGAATGGCTTTCCTGGGTACACCATAGCTCAGCAGGACTATAGCCATTATTACCACAATATAGAACATGTTGGCCACCTGAAAGAGATGTCACACATACTGAATGAAACATGAAATAAATGAAAAAAGTACATTCCACAGAGTTGCAATTCCAATATTGGATGGTTTATGACTACTTATTAAAAATCTAGTCTCACTTAAAAAGGTACGAGTTCAATATTGTGGAAAATATGCTTATTTGCTTTCTTGCTGAAATTTGGATAAGAAGATCAACATCACTTACTAAATTTAAAGCTACAGCTAGCAGCCTGTTATCTTAGATTAGCATAAAGACTGGACACAGCCAGGTTAGCCATTTTGCCTGTTTTCATAAGGCAAACCTGAGTTATGGTAGCCTAATGTGTTGACCTTTTGAGTAAAAAAAAAGTAATCTCTGTATCGTTGTGTCCCATTAAACGTCTGTGTGAGAGTTTGTCAAAATTACTGCATCAATTCTTGAGTTATGGCCAAAAACATTTGTGCAAAGTATGAAGAAATTCCCTCGAGGCGTTCCTGAGATATCACGTTTCACTACTATAAGTCAATTGTGTTCATTTAAATGAGTAGTCCTGATATTAAGAACTCACCATTTTAGCAATCATCATGACATACGGTCCAGCTTGCTGGTTGACAGACAGGATATCCATGAGTCGCACATACCAGAAAAT
Organism: Gadopsis marmoratus; assembly: GCA_036023855.1. Classification (NCBI taxonomy): domain Eukaryota; kingdom Metazoa; phylum Chordata; class Actinopteri; order Centrarchiformes; family Percichthyidae; genus Gadopsis; species Gadopsis marmoratus. The sequence continues at coordinate 4,504 of JAVQJF010083963.1, read as the reverse complement.
GATATTGAGACAATACACCGTCCTCCCGGCGAAGAAGACAGTATCTCCACCCAACCCAATCAACCTCAGGCCAAAGCCGATACAGAAAGTGACAATGGCCAGAAAGTCGGACACGTTGAAATAGTCACTGAACCACACCTTTATCTTTTGGCTTATTTTGCCTGCTTCAGACATAAACATCTGGGAAAAAGGAGAGAAGAAGACATGAAAAAATGATGAGGAGAGTTGTTCATTTGTAGTCTTTGGCTAAGTTAAAATGGACGACTGACAACATTGGTATGAAAATGTACCGTCCGTGTCTTGCTGCCATTTCTATAAATTCATCACCATCATTATTTTCAAATTACACTGACACTTGTGTTTCACATACCTCTCGAATCTTTTCAATGGCAGAGGTGAATATGTAGAGGATGACCACCCACTCTTGAGGAGACGGCCAATGAGGCATTTTCACCAGGACCACATAAGTGTACAACATCAAGAAACCCAGATAGAAGAGCTGATGATGGGAGACACAACAATAAGACTCATGAACAACTCCAAAAACATTATATAAAACATTTCTTCAAATGTAGGTAAAAGTATTTATTCTCCCAACATTCTCCAACTATCTATGTCATAAATGTGGAAAATGTAGATTTACTGTGTGAAAGATGGATGTGTTGGACGTAGATGATAACGGTCTTGACAGAGAGACTTTAAATTCAGACGGCTCCAGAGAGGGGCTTCCTCTCTTGGAAATATTCTGAGACAAGGTCAATTGAGGCCCCTCTGAAGGGGCTGAACTTAATCGTGGCAGTCGGGAGCAGTGTGCCATTTTGACTGAGGCCTCTGAGCCAAGCCGGTGGTTAGATGTGAGGATAAGGACTGTGTGAGAGAAGAGAAACTTCATCTCAAGTGAAATTCACAGTTCCCACCAAGGTCTGCTCTCAGATGGGAGGGAGTTATATAAAGGAATGAAGATGGGAATTTTTAAAGCTGCAAAAATCTGTATTTTTATAGGAACACAATCAGGCTACTGTATGTAACTGGACTGCTCACCGCTCTCGTCAACCGCATGTACTATAAAAATGCGATATCAGTGCTTTGCATCTGTCAGCCTGTTTAGGAGTTCTGCCCCCCCTCATTGGCCACAAATTAATTAATGCAGCTTTAAAAGCCTTAAACACAGGTGTCATACTAGGCAACATCAAAAACAGTTATCTAAACTATAATTGGCTACTACCATCATGTCCACTGAGCATATTATTTTCTGCCTCTTTGTCCTGTTTTAACAAGCAAGTGCAGTAAAATAAGTCCCTAACAAAGTCACTGCTTATCAGTTGATTGCCTCCCTGTATTTTTTATGTTTTTAGCCATACAAATAACTAAGCTGAGAGATTACACACTAAATGAATGTTTAACCACATTTCAAGGGTCACTTTATTTAAGTACTTAGCACACCTTAGAGTGGCTTAGTTCAAATTAAAACACTTGTGTTTTTAGTACACGCCACATGATTTCCTTCCAATGGTACATGAGCTCCTCGTTGAAGCTTGTACAGAAGAGCTCCTTTCTGTTTAAAGCACAGGCCAACCATACTGCAGACTGTGGGAAAGTGTGAAAATGTCCATATAGGCAGATAAATTACACATGCACACACCAGTCCAGATTTTTGGTACAACTTGGCTCAGGTCTAGGGTTTCAAAAATTGCTGAACCTTGACATGCAAGGTGTGAACTGTTTGAAAAGCAGCCATTAGCACTGCCATCTGATGGATAAGTCATTGTTGACGGCTGCACTGATGTAATCAGGAATGAAGCAGGTACAGCAGATATAGATGTGCTTGGGAACAGACTATATTATGTAGACTAGCGGTTTCAGTGATGGTATCAGCTCCTCTCAGTCTTGAACAGCCCTGTCCCTGCAAATAAAACCCTCAATGACAACTCCCAGGCTCCTGAGAACCAACTTCAGGCTTTTGTATATGAATAAACATGAGCAAGTGAGAAAAGATGAGTGATAAACGACTGTGAAGGTGACAGTCCAAGTGTTTAGGAAAATTTGTTAAAAATAGGCTTTAACTGCTACACTGCCTCTTTCTTGACAAGTTGAGATTTATAATTGTTTTAAAGTTATTAAACTTAAGTTCAAGACCACAATGCATGCAGAAATGTATGCTATCGAGCTCAGATTCCTCCTGCTGCTGGTACAGCGTGAAGGAAATGGTCCCTCATTTGCCTCCTACTTGGGAACACATCCAATAGCTTTCCTGTGGGCAGTGCTGTAAGAATATTCATAAAGTGCTGCATTTCAATTCTTAGTGTCTTGCTACTTTCTGTGTGGGTGTCTGATAAGACAAGGTTGCACTTCGTCCCCTCTGCCATTTGTGATATTCATGGACAGACTATTGATCACAGCCAGAGTCTGCAGGGCATCAGACAATGCTGGTGGAGAGAACCTCAAGCATTAAGCAAAGCTCTCACTTTGTTGTTTCTTTATTCCGAACATTACCAATGGCCACATCTCTAACAGTCCCTTATGACCAAATTGTCTCAGGTATGAAGGAGCCAAAATAAATAAATAAATAAATAAATAAATAAAAAGAGCTAGGTAATTAAGTAATATTTTGCATTTCCACCAGCCGAAGAACCGTGAAGATTAGGCAAGAAGGATGGCGGTGTTCGAGATGGTATTCTCACAAATGAGGAAACGACAACCCAGGGTCAGCCTGTTATTCTTTGTATTCATTGTTCATCCTTTTCAATTGCATGTCATGAGCAGGTGTAAATGTGACAAGTGAAACTCCAGTGAAAGGACTTTTTTGATTCCTGTAACTATCCTACAGGAACATAATTTAGTCCCTTAAAAAGGTTCTTGGTCCTCTGGGAAAGTTCCTGCGATGGAAACCCAAAGAACACATCTGTATCTCTGTAGGGTGGTTGGTCTAACTCTTCTTTTCAGAGCAAAAACTTAAACAATCTGTGTTAAGCTACTGCTCCTGGGTAGAAACATCCTCTCTTTGTAGGTCCTGTTACCCAGAGTCCTACCCCAGATAAACCACCATAAAAATAGATGGTTGGCCGGAGGGCTAGATGACTGCATGTGTGTAATCTCCATACCGTGTTGGACCAGAACTTGACAATGGGAGCGTGGTAGAAGGCATAAATCTTCCTGGTTAAGGGCAGCTTCCTGGAGCGAACGTGCGTCTCAATGTCATTCTTTGCCTCCACATGGTCGTGGGATCTGGTCTCCTTGAACACATCCTGCAGAGAGGTTAAAAAGGCCCAAATTAGACAACAGCAGGCTGCAATGTGGAGAGAAAATGAGAGAAAAGCAGAGTAAAGAGGAGAATGTGAGTCAACAAAAATAAGCAAATAATGAGTAAAAAGAAACTGAGAAACCCCTTACCATTCCTGCAAAATCCAGCTAAAACACCTATCCAAGGCCATTTTGATACCAAGATATAAATAATGTTTGCATGTGACCCAGAGTTATGACCAAGAGAGTGTAAAAGATTATGCACATCTGCCAGCTACTCAGCCATGATGCCGCAGCAGTCCGTGGGAATATATCGACGTAATAATGTGTTTTGGACAAAATCCTTTACTGGATTTGATCATCTGGACCTTTGACATGGACCATTTTGCCGTGTTGTTATTGATCTGTGGATTACTGTGAGGCTTCATAGGCGAGTTGCATCAACTATGCAACTGTTTGTTTGTTGGTGGATTGACATTAACCTCGATTGTATCGGCTGTTGTGGTTGGATCTTGAAATGGTTGGCATCAATCAAATCACAAGAATCTTAAAGATATCCAATATCCAAAGATATGTCACATCAGTACCCACTTCAGAGCATTTGTGTACAAGCATATTTCTGTACATAAACAATTTTAATAGTTTATGGCCAAAAGTGCAATATACTATAAACAAACATTTTGCAAATATCCGTCTTACTACGCTTCTTATAACACAGCAGCTATACAACATATTCATTAACCCTTTAACAAATGTCCTTAACTTGGGACATTTAAAAAAAAAAAAATTCTATTTTGTAAATATTAACAATGAAAAAGAATAAAGCCACAGGATAAAAAAATAAATACAAAAACCAGAAAGACTGAGTAACTAACCATTTGGATGTCTTCAGCTATGTTCTGGAAGTTGTGTTCGCTGTCCTCCATGGTCATCTGGCGGTCATCCTGACTCTGAGGGATGTGAGCCATCTCAGCCTTGGATTTGTACTCCAACAGCAGGATAGCAGGGGGAACCAAGATACTCAGAATCACCTAGAGACAAATACACTCTTGGTGGATGCTTCTATATTTGTCAAGAAATGCCTTTGAATTGCACACACTAATGAGTCCCAAGGGCTTTGTTGCTTAAGTGCACATCTAACCTGAATTCTAAAATGACAACTATGGTGATAAATGCACAGTTATACTAAAGTACACTGCACTTCCCCAGGTTTTGTGGCTTTTCACCACACACACACACACACACACACACACACACTGCCTAA
>JAVQJF010083962.1:0-14900 GCA_036023855.1 Gadopsis marmoratus | reverse complement strand
CCCCCCCCCCCCCCCCCCCCCCCCCCCCCCCCCCAACATATGTGTAGCATTCACTGAGTCAAACTCAGTGCCTATAAGCCAATGAGATGGTGTCTCTGCATGTATTTCAATAAATAGATGTTTGATTTTGCGCAACCATGAGGCCTTTGATTATGATCCATTGAACTTAGGCCCTCGGATGACCCGCTGGATGCTCAGTAGAGCTGACACCGACAACAGCAGGAAGGCTGTGCACACTTAACTGTCCGCTGTCCACTGCGTGAAGGTAAAAAGCGGCGACAGCAGCGAGTGGCGGCTGCTTGCAAAGACACATTGAGAAATGCAACCGACCGGGTCGAACATTGTGAGTGCAGCATTTTCAAATAGCATGCTATAATTCTTTCATCCTACATGAAATATGTGATCCATGTGGCCACAGCAGTCCCCTCTCTGCCTGATTTCTCCTTTCTGCTGGCTGAGGGTGTCACACCCAATTCTGCAAGCACGAAATTCAATGATTTGGGAGGAAGTTTGCTCTTGGACCTTTTAAATTGTGTAAAGAAAGCTAAACATTCCAACTTTTAACAATGGCATTCTTCTGTTTTCTTGATAAATACAATTGGATGTATTTTCACGTGAATACGCTGCAAGTAAAGTAACCAAGGGCAACCCTTTTTTCGTTGGTTACTGTGTTTTATTATGCCGTAAAATAGGACAACGAACTGACTGAACCAGTGCTAACATCGTTGCCTGCACTCCCCTGAGCTAGCTTGTGCCCTAACAAAGATTTTTCAAAAAACCCCAGAGTAGGGGAGATGGAGCGGGGGATATATCAAATTACAGTACATCAGTCTTGAGGAGAAGCATCTTTCTTGAAGACTGGGCGTTGACAGACAGCAAGAGAACAGGCAAGGGAGGATAGCTGAGGATCTCTGCCTTTGATGAGACATAACAATATCCAAATCCCCGACCGCCTCTTATTTAAGTTACTGAGGACTCTAAAAAAGGGAAGTTCTTCCAAAGTCGCTCAGAAGCTTGTGCGCTTTAGGTGAAGGGAGGGAATGGAGGGAGCAAGAAGTAGAAGGGTGGGGGAAAGAAGATAATGTTTATGCATTAGATTTTCAAAGCACTTTTTTCTGCAAGGAAATTCAGATTCAAAGGTGTACTTCTTGCAGGAAGATCTAAAGGATTCTTTCTCCCTCTCCCTGTTATTGCTTGAGTGACAAAGTCTCTCTGTAGCTTAGCCAGGACTTTGTATGCACATGGTAACTGAGCGTGAGTAGGCCCTACATGGCTACAGTTCTTCCACCAAGGGGATTGAGTGATGTGTAAGTGTATATTTTATATATAATATTTTCTACGCTCAAACTACATATTTGACATCAAAGAGAACATTAACGGCAAAGTAACACCTAGGCTAGGCAATCAAATGCTACTGTTAACCTCGAGTCAAGCACTCTGCCGTCCACAAGCAATGCCACTGTGCTCACAATGGAGTCTGAACTGTGTGCCTGCGCTTATCTCTCCACATTCAGACTCATCGGGGCAATATTAGCTGAGACTTTTTCTAAGTGGAAGTTTGAACTCCAAAACTTCAGAGGCAGAGCAGTTTGAAAGAGCTGAAGGAGCGGAGATGAGAGCGCGAGGGTGTGTGTGTGCGTGCACGCTTGCGTTGGATAGTTGCTGAGTGCAGCACTCGTACATACGTGTGATTAAAAATTCAAATGAGCGCCTTTAGAATCGATGGAAGGCTTTGAGGCACCGTAATGAGGCTGATATATGAAGTTTAAACATTCTGAGCCGCTGGAAGTGCCACTGTGGAAAAAGAGACAGAGAAAGGGGAGGGAGGCAAAGAAAAAGGGGAAGATTTGTGGCTTTGATGCAGGGATATCACCGTGGGGCATGGCTGGTTGGCTGGTGCTGGCTGGTAGTGGGATCCGGAGCGCTTTCAGAATGTTTGCAACGTTCCCCAAGACACCATTTCGAGCAAACCCTCGCCAACAGTCCAGGACAAACTGGGAGGAAGGAGGGAGAGAAGCGGAAGAGGAGCAGGGGCGGAGGAATCGCGTAGAGAAAGAAAAGTGGATGGAACCGGAGAAAGCGGCACAGACTGGATAAGGAGGCGGGGGGTTAAAAGAAGAGTGATCACAGAGGTAGAGGAGGGGAACAATGAGAGTGACAAAGAAGTGCCTGCTGTCAGTTCTCTGGATACACCCTTCTATCAGATACACACACACACACACACACACACGTGCATTGACACACATGTACAAACACACACACGATAGCACAAGTGGCAAGAGGGGGTTTGGTGTGAGGAAGCCGGGACGGAAGGAGAGAGGTATTAGTTCATGTGTGTGTGTGTGTGTGTGTGTGTGTGTATCTGCCACACACACACACACACACACACACACACACACACACTATCACACTATCTCTGGAAGCAGTGGGAGTCTAGTGCCACTTTGAACTTGCCTGCCATTAAAAGCCTCACAGAGTTTTGAAGAGGCCTATTGAAAGAGAACCTGTGCATTTATGATGTAAATGTATTTTTTTCCAACCCTGTCTCCCCCCCACCCCCCACCCGTTTTTATTTGTATTTTGACAGCCTTTGAAATTTGTCATGTGCTCATCCAATTTAACAGCCAGAAAAGGCTTCGTGGGCCCCACTTTTTTTCTTTCTCACAACAACCCATTTTCACATCAACTTGAAGGGAATTGGCTGAATATTTTTGCTTGATTTTCTTTAATGTGATCATCACTGTTTCAGTCTCTCAACGTGTTGGGAGTTATATTCTTTTAGTAAAGTAATTTCCTGTCAGATTTACTCCCATAACCAACTCTTTAAAGGGGGAAAACAAGCACTTTCTCATAAGGACAAAAACATCAGCAGTCCTTGTGTAAAGCCCTTTCTCTCACTTTAAACTGGCTGTTTTAACCTTTCCTTTAATTTGTGCCACATGGTCCCCTTTAACTGTTCTGAACTATTGTGTCATACAGCATTTGAAAATACTTTTTGGTGTTTCTTTTAAGCCACTTGCAGTTCCAGATTAATGTTTCACTGGGTCACACAGCATAGCTGGTCTCCATTAAGTTGTCAATCCCAGGCAAATGATGACAACGCGAAGATCCCTGTAATGTCATCACAATGTACATCAGCCCAGCAACATTAGGATTTACGTACGTGTGTATTGCATGGTGGTCCACCTCAGGATGATACAAGATAGTCCACCTTTATGTCCAATGCCAACTTTCATTGCCAATTCAGGAAGTAACGTGCCCTTAATGTAGCAAGGCAGAAAGTAAGAGTCTGGAGGTCGAATTCACCATTTTGAATGACAAATATCACCTGTGTGATTCGTATAGATCCTCATGTTTGTGATGAAACATATTTTCCGTTGCTGGTACTTGAAGTGTTTCTGTTTAACAGTGTCCAAAGTGAGCTAATTCTGCTTTCCTTTGGTGCTGCGAAACACCGGCTTTACAGCCGTAAAGCAAAGTTCATTTTCTATGGGACGCGGACTATGTGTGATGCGCATCACGGCCACTTGAACAACCACTTTTTACAGGCCAATAGATGAAAAATCTATTTCATTCTTTCCTTGTTGATTAGTTCGGTTCACGACAGTTGGATGGGGAGCAGTTCACTTGCTCCCCATCCATTCCACCCAAGTTTAATATGAAGTTGCTTATGATGCGTTCATGTCATATCAGAGTTACCATGATTACGCGCTTCCAACTTGCAAATAGCGGTCACGTCAACATCCAAGTCGTAATTATGGCAGGGAAACTCAAAAAGCTCCAATATATCTGATTTGGCACTTACTGATACAGAAGGGCCTGAAAGCAACACAAAGGCGAAGTCTTCACACGACCAACTCTGTAATCATACAACCATCTTGCTGAACACTAGTAGTAAGAAATTGATACTATCTCTACCATTCGTCCCAAGCGACGTTAAGGCAGCATTATGCCAAGTGTAACTCGCATCCTAAACTCCAGCAGAAATACCAAATATTCCAACTTTTTGGATCTGTCAGAAAAGTGTCTACTTGTGTACATTCATGGTGTGCACTGAGGTGTCTGTTAGGGGGAACATTTTGTTTTACTTTGCTCTATTGAGAACACAAGCATACATGACATATTGTATGAAACATTTAAAACATTACGTGTGACTCCACTCACAAACAATAAGAATATTATAAAAATGATACCATCATCTCAGCTTGATTGATGCCTGATCCCTTACATATTTATTCACAGCATCAAGACATCAGCAGTATATTTTGTATTTGTACAACCAGTGTTGTATATACAGTATATATATATAGCCTATATATATATATAAAATTGTATAGTGTGGTGACATTCTCTAAACAAGTACAGCAACACTTTTAGACACAAGATACCTATTAGAGCTGATGTGTGTCTTACTTCACTGGGGGACCACCTATAGGTTGAGAGAGATGCTTTTGCGGTATCCTTCACTTGTTCACTCTCACACACTGTGTTGTTGTGCCCATTCGTGGTGGCTGAGTCTTAATAAAGCCTAATCCCTGCCATGCATCCTCTCTCTGTTCCACAACTCCTGCTGGTCGTCTGTCTCAAGAGTGCCGTAATTTACTGTCACAGAACTCCTCAAACCGGCCGCCACACAGTGCGCTGAGGGGGACGGGAGACTTGGTAACACACATCAGTGTCAGAAAGAAGGAAAAAACATTCCTGCTTCCCCTTCTGGAGAAAAAAAAAAGAAAGAATAAAGTCTTAAAAAATAATGGAGGTGGGGAAAGAAACTGTTTTTCACAGACTCAAACACACACAGCAGTTCGCCCGGCTTTGTTTAGGTTTTCTCTCTTTTTTCAGAGAAGAGAAAAAGGAAGGGGAGAAAAAACTTGCTAGGTGGTTGTCAACGGTTGAAGCTGCAGCCGCACCTGGCACCGTGCGACTGGTCTTTGATCACTTGTCGAGTGAAATTGATTAACTGGATTAAAGTGAAGGGTGGGGCAACCGAGGGTGGGAGGACTAGAAAGAGTGACAAAGAAGGAAAACAGAGAGAGGACGACTTGTCTGAAACATAGCCCTGTGTGTGTTGTGCCTTTAATGTTGCATACACTGCCCTGTTGGCTGTAATTAAAATCAGCATGAATTGTTGAATTTGTCTAATGCCAGCCCACTTTATGCAGGCCTTACTTACTGCACAAGCTTTGTGTTTGGACGTGCATATGGGAGCATGAATATGTCAGCGCATATATGTAATGATGATAACACTCACACAACCTAAGTTCCAAATAGATAAAATCTTAACCCTGTAGCATGTAGCCCCCCCCCCCCGTAAATCTTTCTAAGACCATCACAAAGGTCTAGTTTCCATTTTTTTTAAAAGGCTCAGTTCTTTCCTGCAACAGCTGGGCACTCTTTTGCAAAAATGACTCAGACTGGTGTAAATAGTGCATTTGCCGTCACTACTCTAGTGCACAATGTATGTGGAAATGACTCAAAGTAAACGACAGTGTCCATGTTCATGGCAATAAAGGAACATGTTACCCAGTGCAACGATGCAACTCAGTGATGTTTTGGACAACAATGGAGCTCTATGGAACAGACAAATAATCTATATCAGACTTGATATCAGTCTTTCCATAGGATTGGATAATAATAACAGAATACAGAATATTGCCGGCCATCCATTAAGGGGTTACAACCTTGCAAACAAAGTTTTCAAATACACTTGAAAAAAAGCTTCAAAAGTTTAAAAAAGAACTTTAAACTCTAATCATTTATCTGTTTATCCTTTCAGGTCTGATCATACTGCCATTATCAGCATCTGTGTTCTTTAAACAGCTTATCCTTGAATAACAGGTACTGTATAAGTTTGGATATTCCTCTCTCCCAGTTGCCTTCCCTGTGACCTCCTAATAAGACACGCTGTGTTGCGTGACAGGTGATGATCACACACTGCAGCCCTGCTGTGTGAGCGTAAAGCACCAGTTAAGACCCTCTTTTAAACATGCCAGGACATCCAAGCTAAACTGTTAGCAATACCAAGTTAACACCTAGCGTGGGAGCCATGACAGCGCACCATTGCTTTGAATGGTGGGATCGCGCGACCTTGGGTGAAGCACTAGGAATTCCCTCCGTTTGACAGCTGGCGCTCACGTACGCCCTTGACTTTGCATGTGCTAATGCTGTTGGAGGTGTTTGGGAAGAGAACTGCTGGCATGCTAATCTGCGCTATGTTTACCACAAGGCTGAGCTGTGCTGTCCGTGGCATGTACAGGGAGGTGTTGACAGTTGTGCTACCAGTTGTTCAATCCACTGGGGTGGTACTGGGAGATGAAAGCGTCGAGGGTGGGGGTCAGTAGTCATGGCAGCTGCTTCGATGGCGATGTCACCATGGGCGTCCAACGACATATGACATGCAAGTTACAATAATATAGTCATATAACCCACATAGACCACATTTCAGAATATGAGGGTTTGTGTGTAGTGAAATCCCATCTTCGTCTTCACAGCATGTTAATGAAGTTCACTCACATATTAGCTGCGACTACGGCGAGGACGTTTGTGAAAGAAGTGACAGAGTTCACCGTAATCAGTAAACCACAGATAATAGAAAGCATGAATGATATTCACGAAAGAACAGTGCTCCTGTACATACAACTGATATACAGCCAGGTCTTAAGTGAGGCTTTTGAAATATATGAATATCGTGTTTACACACATTTGGGGAGGTTTTCTCAAATTGGTGTAACATACGTTTAGGAAGCAAACATGATTCAGTAACACGTGTTCCTAATATAAACTGTTTAATTCTGCTAACTATCTGAAATACATACATCAGATTGTGACGGCGCTCCTTTAAATTTAAGGTACAGCTGTGATTAGCAAAGAGTAGCTTTAGTGGGAGAGTTGCCGTTTTAAAACCACTTTCTTAATGCATGTCATTCCTTCTGGCCTAAAGTCACGTGGAAGAGAATTCACTTCCCAGCAGGACGATCACCCTAAAAAATAATGCACAAACATATTAGGTGGCATTTGAATAGAGTAAAGGTGAAATATGTATGTCTCAAGGCACAAACACTAGCAGTAGGAATAATTCTCAAGCTCTGTTAAGACACGTGCAATCAAAAAAAATTGATGACATATTGAGAAATGTTTTCTTTTATTGGCAGTTTCAGCAAAGTTTTCATCTTTACTTTGGGTGAATGATAAAACACAAGACAAGATGGTGAACTCTAGGTGAGTGCTCTGACATGGGGCCATCGTCACTCACCAAAATACAATTCTTTGTCTTGTCCAGCAGATGGCAGCAGCCATGACTCATAAACCATCAGTGGCTTCTTCATCCTCTTACGTGAGCAGGTTCTGAAAACGTACAGCAGTGAAATGTTAAGACAGGACCCATTATGCTTGTGCGCCTTGAACTGTGTTGCATTAAACAGAAAGGTGTTTCTGTTTTTTAGCCTACCATCATTGATATGAACGGGGTGGACAAAATAATAGAAACATCTGTCTGTGTGATGTAGTACAATTGAACAGCACCACAAAGTACATCCTCCAAAATGACCAGTTAAATGAACTCCTCTCTAAAACAGTTTCTACAAAAACCTTCATGAAGGGAGGGTTTGCCGCAGGACTGTTGTATTAGACTGCTTTGTGTTTTAGCTTGGCGAACCTAATAAACTGGAAACTGAGTGTAGGTACAGACAGGAAACATCGGGAGAGATGGTATGCATCAAAGGTCGCCGGACGGAGAACACGAGGGAATATTGGCATGTGTCTAAACCACTAGGCCACCAGAACGCCCCCAAAAAAATTTTTTTAAAGGAAGAATTACAGTGTAAATAGACAGCAGATTTTCACTTTAGCGAAAAGGTCCTGAATGTAAAAATGTGGCATATCTGAAGCAGCAATGCACAGAAACCAAACAAATGTTGAAGCTGCTTTTGCTGTTCTTGGTTATACTGCAGATGCGATTCATGCGGGGTATTTAATCAGGAGCTCAAGGTGACTTGTTTCACTGGTCAGTGTGTGAATAAGATGGGGAATAGAAAACTCATTGAATAATGAATAGTGGTTGGTTTTTTAAGCACCAATTATGTGCATACAATACAGTCATAAGAACAGGCCTTTTCCACAGCAGATAGCCTGTAATCTTGATGCAGAGTCTCACAGGCAAGATGAATCCAGTCTGCAATACAAACCAATGCTGAAATTCACCAGTGTATTTGAAAGGGTGTTTGTCCCCCCTCTACATCACTTACTTTATTGTGTTTTGGTCTTTAATTCTTGGCTCTGAAGATTACTTGTAATGATTGGTCATCAGATCAATCCTATCAATTTACTGTTATTCTGAATGTAAAATCTCTCCACGTAGCCTGTATAAAAGTCAACAGGAGTTTATTTTTATACTCTGGCTACACTGAACGTCCTGCACACTGTAGTGGGAAGTATCGCTGGTGAAATAGAGTACTCAGTCAACGCTGGGCACACCTACTTTAGTCTTACCGTTTCTGTACCCATGGTAATGTACTTTGAGGAAAGATGGATATTCTTGTATGTCCATGTTTTATGTACACGTGTGACTATACGTGCATGTACATGCAGTCATTCTAGTTGTGTGGTAACCTCTAAAAGCCCTCTCCACCTCGTCTTGGTTCCATGGGAACCTGTGTGCAGCTAATCCTCCTTTTGGCTGGAGAGGGCTTCTCCAAACAAATCATCCAGCTCTAAGACCCACTGCTCCTCAAGTGGGCTCCTGGCTCTCTTTGCCAAGCCTCACCAAAAAACCTCTCCTTTCTTCTCTCTTTTCTCATATGCTTCACATAAAACAGCGACCTAGCGTGAGGCAAATCCCCTCGCCTATGTCTCTTTTCTTCTAGGAGCAAGGGAAGGAGAAAGGAATGGGGTGTGGATAAGCCAGACCAGCAGGAGATTGTCAAGTTGAAGAACTAAGATGACCTGTTTTGGAGGAGCGGGGGAGTCTGAATAAAGGGTGCTGGTAAAGGGGTCATTGTTTGATAGCAGGCGAGCGGAAAGTGAAGATAAAGGTGGTGGATCTCAGTACTTTGATATGGCTCCTTCTGCTTTCCTTTATTGTGCATTAAGATCTATTCCATCTGTTTACAGTATCTATCTATACTGGACTCTGTATTTCCTCTGCTGTGGCTGTTATTTTCTACATCAGGACGCTTTGGAGTGTGTCACTGTATCACAGTATTAAACTTCAACCACATACAGTCATATAGAGGAACTGTGTTTAGTCAGTTTAACACACGGTTTAGTCAATTTCACCAGTGCCAGTTAACTGATAATATATTACAAAGAAGTATTATTAGTATGGTTACCTGTAGTCTACTGTGCACTGATTTAGATGAGTGGTTTAACTGTTAGACAGATCAATGTTTAAAGTCAGTACAGTCCTTATATCTGTAATGTGACATTGTTGTATAACTACAAGAGGGATTTATTTCAGATCTTTCGCATTTGACTGGCTCGCTCAAAGTTGACGTGGCTTAGCAAGGAATATGAAGCTGTAGTGTAAGTGTTATGTTCAATAATGGCTTTTTATTTTTTTAACCATCCACTTTAGTGCCTGGAATTGGAACCTTTATTCTAAGGTATATCCTACCCATGCATGCAGGCATATTTCTTTCCTATAATTGTAAATAACTGTGTTTTTTACACTTCAGTTTTTTATACAGGTTTTAACAAACACGTGAGAATTAGTGAGCTTTACAGGTGCTGGTAGGTGGATTTTGTTACCTTTGGACAGATATTTACAGTACAGACATGACAGTGCTATTAATTCTCTCACCTAATTCTCATCAAGAAAGTAAATAAATATGTTTCCCAAAATGTTAAACCATTCCTTTACATGTTTTCAGTTAGCTGATAATACAAACATCCCACAAAAACAAATGGTCACCAAAACATCTGAAGGACTTTGTTATTTGTTTGCTGTCACTTTGTTGTTATGGTGATATCAGGTTTTGGGAATAGATCTTTTTTAACTCGAGAATCAACGTGAGTGTCATGTGTGTCATGTCAATGTACTCAATACTGTAATGTAAAAAATACATTAGCCTTTTCACACTGCTGCGGTGTACCACTGACACAGAGGACTCCATGCCCAACACAGGAGCATGAGATGCCACAGCCTCAACATCCGTATGGAAGAGGTAAACAAGAAGAGAAGATAAAATGGCACGGACACAGAATCAGTTCTACAACGCAAACTTTAAATGTATAGTTTAAGTACGACTTGGAACTATGAAGAGGATGTAAACAATACTGCAACGCAAACTGCAGGTGGCCGAGACGAAAGGACTGTCTTGACTTACCTTGACAGATGACAGCGAGCTTTCAAAGTCTGAATTATATTGTAGCTTTAATATGTTGGAGGTGCAGTCTTTACTGATTCTAATAAGTTTTATATCTAACCAGCTGCATTCACATATTTTCACTTACTACACACCATATTATGATGAGATTAGCATGCAGCTGAAAGCACCACTGTGCCAAAGTGCAACCTCACAGAGCTGCTAGCATGACTATTGACTATAGAGTCTAGATGACACAAAGCCTGTGTTGGGGGACGGAGTTTTAAAGACATGGGCATTAACCTGTCATTGAGGCTCTAACAGAAGATACACTTTAAGAAACCAATATTAAGAAATAGAAATCAGGTTATCTCTGTCTGTCCTTTGCCGGTTTTCACCACGACAAAGAGTCCTGTGTGCACCAGCCTCTCTCACAGTCCTAACACATGCAAGTGAGGTAACATGGGATGACTTGAAAAAGTACCCATAATTTGTAGACTCTTTTTTTGTGCATTGAAAAACAAACATGAGAAAGTGCTTTACAGTAAATACCCATTGGTTTACTGTCACACTTGATGATAGCTCTTATAGCACTTAGACATACAGTAAAATTGCAATTGTGAATTAAAATGAATGATAATCATCCCCAGAGATGCACACAAGACTTCCTTTGTCACATAATGGATCTCA
This sequence comes from Gadopsis marmoratus, assembly GCA_036023855.1. NCBI lineage: Eukaryota > Metazoa > Chordata > Actinopteri > Centrarchiformes > Percichthyidae > Gadopsis > Gadopsis marmoratus. The sequence goes on along the minus strand of JAVQJF010083962.1, from coordinate 3,909 downwards.
GCTCTGTCAGTGCTGCAAGGGACGTGAATGATGTATGAAATGACGAACGATGAGTTTAAAAATTGTTAAACAAGTTCATCGCAACAAGCTGAGTTTCTTATCTGTACATTTGCTTTTTTCTAGTGTTTGTTCGACTGGTTGTTATGTGTCCAGTTGATATGTCTACTTGCCTACGTGTACCTGCATGTAAGCTCATTAATAACAAATAAGTCATTGAATTGCACCAGTCTGCTATTTGACTGCATGTGCGTCATTTCCCCACTGTTTTGCAACAAATGTTATGTCATGAAAGGACATTACATTTCACCTATGTGTATACTAGAGAAGCATCACTCATCAAATAACACCCCCCAACCTGAAAAACATCCTCCCTGAATTGTCAGTGAGCTTTGACCACACTTGGAGGAGAACAAGCGCACGCATTTGCAAGTAAACATATAAGCAGCAGCAAAGTAAGATTTAAAATGTAGAATTTTTCAGCACAGTAGAATCCCTGTGCTTTATGCATAATACTAAACAGTTCATATTTTTAACTAAGACCTTCGTTCCCCCACCAAATTACCAAAAAAGCAATTGGAGACGCTGAAACCTTTTGAATTATTTTTTGCGTATGGGGTTAATGGTTGCAGAAATTGTTCAAGGAACAGCTGCTTGAGCAAAACGCAGGTGACACTGTGTTGCGGTAGGTGCCTGATTTTCCCTTATTGTCCGTTTGTGAAGAGGGAAAATTCTCTAGCAAGGCCAGGATTGCAGCTTTGGTCTGATCAGAGAACTGAGAGATGTGGGCTTTAGATGGAGAACAGCTTCAAGTATAATATTTTAAATAACTCACCAGCCACATACATAAAATGTGTCAAGACCATAGGCCAAAGTGAAGCCAAAACATTTAGATCGCCTCCTGGTGGCTGTGGTTTCTAACATTTTAGGTAGTTCTTATCACACTGATGTTTGTTCAGGTGTTCAGTTTTCTGATAAGTTTGGTTTAATTTGATATTTGATGCTATAAAAAGTATTACAGTTTGCAGTATTACATGTAAACCAATAAAACAAACTATATTTTCATTAAACATTTGCATAACATGCAATCAGACAGACACTGGTGTTTCTGTAAATACTTTACTGGCAGATTTTCATCACCGACCACTAAGACGTGCACACTCTACTATGTATGAAAAGAAGAAGTTACCATGATGCAGCTGTGGCTCACTCTCCCGCTATGCAGATGAAATGAACACTCACCAATTAGATCACTGTTCTAATATTTGCCCTCATTGTCATGGGTTCAAAGGTATTTAGTTGAAAATTTATTTTGTCTTAATACTATATGATAAAATATCTTAATAAGTTAAACCTGTTTTGGCCACTTGGGGGTGCAGTGGCAGCACGCTGTGAACACAACACTGACATATTGTCATTTTTAAAGTTGATATGTAGGTGAAGTAGGTGTGACTGTTAGCGTGAATGTTTGTACTGACATTGTCTGTAGTCACTGGCGCCCAGTCCAGCGTGTACCTCGTCTCTTGCCCAATGTCAGCTGGGATCGGCTCCAGCGCCCCACGCTGCGGCAGAGAAGATGGATGGATGACAAACGTGTTAGCAAACAGCAGCCTATGTCCACATTAGCATTCATGGAGTCAGGTTTGTGCCATCAGATGACTGTAGGTTTTTTGTATAGTCACTGTCCTCTTAGCTCTTTTTCAGTCTCCACTAACTCCTGAGGGAAGTATCTGGCTCTTTAGCTGCTAAATGCTCCACTACGTTCATCAGCTAGTCGCTAACTTTGTCAGTCTGCTCTTTGGAGCTGGACACGTAGTGTGCAGTGGGCTTTTAAAGCTTTTATGCTGAAAGCAGCTGCCTGCCTACGTATCTCACAGTCCTGCTGTCATGTCATCGACACCAGTTTAACAGATTCTTTCTTTTTTATTGTTCTTCAAATGTCTTCTTTTGCCCTTCATCTATAACCTGTTATGTTTAATGAATGAATGCTCTTTTTCTTTGAATTATACATACAAAACACTGCTCACACACACACACACACAGCAGGTAGAATATTAGTGTTAAAATGTGGGGTGCCAGTTTGTCCAGAAGATGGTGCCATTGACTTGACTGTAGAAATTGAATTTCTTACCTTCATTCTCAGAGGTGAAATGAACCCAAATGTCCAACATTGGAAAAAATATCCATCAGCTGGCATTACCCTGACTGACTGATTTAGCATTCTGCTTCTCTGACTCTCCACTACAGAAGACCTTGACCAGAGAGAGGCCAACAGGGGTGGGTGGGTACTCTTGACATGCTGACTACTAAAGACTTTATGTTCACTCTACTATGTAGGAGATGAAGAAGGTACCATGAATTGTCATCATGATGCAGATCACCACACTTGGCAGCTTGGTGTGCAGGGGCTTCATGTAGTATTGGATCATATCAGGTGTGTTTTCAAAGAACAAACAATATTCCCGGATGACTGCCCCCCATGAAGGGCAATTGAAGGCCCTGCTCCAGCACCAACAGTGGCAACCAAAGAGATGAACCTGTCTCAACCTCTGACACATCATTCAGCAGGGTGCTGCGTTGGCTTATGTGCAAGTGCACATTGCAGGTGGATTACTACAGTCTACCTCGCTATTGTTGCAACAAAGAAAACTATTTCCTGAGTTGTACAATTCTGTGTCAGAGTATTATAAATCATGGTGCAGTGTTGTGTTGCTTGAGAGGACTTCGAAATATACAGTATATGTTATTCTCTGGGATCTCAAACTGGACTTTGTACAGTATTCCATGTCTTATTGGTACCTGAAGCAACACGACTCCTCCAGCACAGGACCGCGCGTTGTTTTAACTCTGGGCTGACTTTGGTCTGAATATTGGGAAAACATGGAGAATGGAATAGAAATTGTGTCAACAAAATGAGGTTGAAGCTACAAGCACAGGTTCTGCCAAGGCTAAGGTCAAGAGAACTAAGCCAGAACTCCCTTTAATAACATGAAAATGCAGTTAGGCAGCAGCTGCTGCTGTCTATCAGGCTGAATCCTGTTTATTTTGCATGACTTCCTTTTTGAGGTGCAAATGTAGTGTCAAAAGAAAACACGATTTATGACAAACACATTGACATTTAGGACCGTCTCCCATTGGATTGCCACATTCCCTAGTGTGGTTTTCTTCTGAAAGTCCAAAGACATGAAAGTCAGGTGAACTGGAGCGTTTCTTACTAGTAGATTTTACTGTAAGTGTTAACTTCGTGATAGACTGATGACAATGCATGCTGGGACAGGCTCCAGGATCCTTTGACCGTGATCATAGATAAATACATTTCAGAGAATTGATGAATGGAACTGCTTTTATGCCTATTGAGAAGCTGCAACTTAATCCTGAGTTCCTCACAATGAATCACTCAGTAAACTTTATTAGAATTGATAGGAAACAACAATTGAATGATGTCTTGGTTAAAGCAAACCTGTATTGAAAATACGTGTTTAAATGTTGAGGAGAAGCACAGAACTACAGCTCAGACTTCACACTCCACACAAGCTCAGCAACACTTTATGATCGCAGAGTGCTAATCTGTCAGATTGGGCAGAAACATGATGTTGCGGCTGTCTGTGGCTATACAAACCTGTTGCACAAGGGATTAGATGTTGCAGTAAACCTTGTTATCAACATAGTACATCTACAGTAGTTTACAGATTTTAGTACTGTAGGGACTTAAAAATATTGACCATAGCAGCTTTAAATTCATCCAATGTTGGTATAAAACACGATAAACAATAGTTTTCTATTGCATCTATTTTGCTAATGAGAACATGTTTATTCACACCATTCGTCCAGCTGGTGTCACAATGTGCACGTCTCCTCATACAGGAAGTGCCCAATCTAAATTTAACACTTGAAAGACACCCACCCTCTGCT
>JAVQJF010083953.1:0-24398 GCA_036023855.1 Gadopsis marmoratus | reverse complement strand
TTGCACTATATAGTCTATAAGTGGAGAATGAAAAAACCCAAAAAACGCACATGCCCGAATGATATGTGAGCGCGTGTTAAGAGCTGTCAGGAAATCAACCTCTGAGTCCTTACCCAACGTTAAGGCTGTCTAATTTCTAGGCATAATTAACTTTATGCTCAAAATCAATTGTTTCCTGTACACAGCCAGGGTCCAGGACTGCAAGCAGTGAGAGGCCTATTTGAGCATGTGAGAAAGCAGGAAGCAGCCCTACCTGCCACTCATTAAGCCCACAAAAACTCAATACAAAGAGGGGGGAAGAAGGATTAGACCTGCTCGTTATACCTGCCGCGCAATTAACACTACTTATTTTTCTAATCCCTCTGTTCTAGAAATAATTGAACTTGCAATAATATACAAAGAAAAACACACACACACACACACACACGAGCCAATGTCTGAATTGTAGAAAATGCTTTTGTTTTCGTCGTGCATGATAATTAGAACAATAATAAGTTATGTGTCCTATCAGGGACTCGGGTTGTAATTTCTAACCCTTCCTCTCTTTCTGTGTGTTTGTTGGGGGGGGGGGGAGGGGTCGCCATTAAGGAGCCCAAATAATCTGCTGCTGATTTGTGGAGCTCTTCCTCTTATTTTCATCTGAATCAGGTTGAGAATCAGCATCTTCCTCCTCCTCCTCCTCCTCCTCCACCATAAAGCGGGTAATCACATCCCCTTTAGAAACGGAGGTAGCTGCAACTCTTTGTCCCCGTTGTGTTGTAGGTGAATCGGAGCACACTTGAACTGAAAGAGGACTTGACCTTTGCCTTTATGTTTTCCCCCCGATGTTTGTCTAAATCACAATTGTCTTTTGTGCGGGAACATGCGCCGCCGTGACGCGTCCTATTGAGCGGACGGATGTTCGCAGTCAGACGGGCTGGAGAGGACTTCAGTGGCTCATAGGTGTTAGGAAACGTCTACGTGTGCTGCCCCCCCCCCGGAATAGAGGTTGGGTTGATGAAGAGAAACATTGTTGCAGAAATTGTTCAAAAATCCTGACGCATGTAGAATAAAATAAACTGCCAAGCTGGGGGGGCTGCAAGTGTCTCAGGCCAAAACTAGGTTCCTCACGTGTGTGTGTGTGTGTGTGTGTGTGTGTGGAAACACGTTTGGGACGCATTTACGGACCCCCGTGATGCTTCTAGACACAACGCGAGGGCTAAACTTGTTACCATTCATGTCACCGCGCAGGTCCACCTACATCTCTGCTGGGGGGACACACGGGTCAGCGGAGTCCTCCGGGTTCCCGTCCTGAGGTGACTGCTAACAAACACAGCGATGTATACAGAGTCAGCACGAGGCAGACTGGAAACAAATAAGCGATGCGTTTCAGAAAGACGCGTTTGTTTTGTTTTCCATTCGAATGATCGCTGCCATAACCTATAGACGTATTTGGGCAGAAACATAAATTAAAAGCCTCCAGCAAAATGTCAAAACATTTAACTTTGACCCCAACGTCCCTCCGAATTAACATTTCTTTCCCCCCAAAATAACTTACGTAAATCAGAACAGATGATATCCGGTACAGTGTGTAAATAAAAGAGTATGTATGTTTTTGTTTTAATCGTTTAGAAATGCAAAAAACTTGTTGTTTAACAATATAACCTGACAGCATCAGAAAACACGAGTAGCTGTCGTTTATTTAGTCCGTGCAAGGTGTGTCAATCATCCCGATACCGCATCTACAGGCCGACACGTCCCACTGAGACGCGTTTTGAATTCCAGAGCTTAACGCGATTAAACAGTGCAAGAAATATGGGCCATATTAATCCCCGAAACACTTCCATAAATCACCCAGAAGGAGAAAACCCGCGCGCCCAGATACGCGCAGCATCACTGGGGGGGGGGGGCTCATCTGGATGCTGCCTGACAACATCGTGTGTCCGAGCCTCCTTCCGACAAACACCCTCGTTGTCAGCTTTCACAGTGTCTTCACTTCTGCCGCTGCCGTTACTGTCGGTAAACTGCGGGAAAGTTGCTCGGGAGCGATAGAAGCGCTACCGGGGCCAGTAAAGCGCCGCTGTTTATGACGGGAGGGACGCGCTCGCGCCGCCCGCAGCCTATAAGATGTTCATTCATCACGAGCGGCAGCGTGTGAGGCGACACGGAGAACTGAGGCAGCAGAGCTTCCCCATAAAGCTTCAGCACAACGACTCTATATGATGATAACTACACTGCCGGGGCGTCGGAGGTGTTGCCATTTGCACTGGCAGCGTCCGTCTTTGCGCACACGTGCAAATAGATTTACATAATGGAAGTGGAATGCCGAAGTGCACGTGACGCCACTCTGCGCCTTTCTGAGATGCTGGGACGTGTAACTGCAGCACAAGAATGCAACTTTTGGGCGGCGCTGGGCGGCTAACGTTAAAACAAAAAGGTCACCGCTGCACACAAATGCATGCGTTCTAATCTGACACTGGACAGTCGCCCCTGGATTATGCAGAGAAACAGTCTCTGATCCGCAGAATATGTCTGTCAAGTAAAAATATGTCCATGAAACACAAATAACAAAAAATGCAACTTTAAATGCACGTACTGCCACCCACCACGTTGCCAGTTTTAATCAACTTTAATCAACACGGAGTGTAATTTTAACTCACATTCATACCACTGCCATTAATGCAGTGCCTTCAAATGGTGAACTGGGAATATTTGGGCACCAGTAAACTGCTCTGTAACTCCACAACAGCAGCCTTCTGACTCATTCCAGGGGTACTGGGAGTGGTACCCCGAAGAGGAGCTATTGTACCCTTTTACAGCACTCACTCCTCCATGTTCTCATAGGCTCAGAGGTGAAGACCAGAAGGTGAAAACAAGGACTGCCCAGACTGTGTCAAATGTTAAAGCTCCCGCGAGACTTGCAGAATATCATAATTAATGTTTGGGGCAGATTTGAAATGTAGACTCTTGGCTGCCTTAAGGGCACAAAGGGAATGTCTGGAATTTCATGTTGCTGCACAAAGAGCTGCAAATTGAGTTACTGCTCCAGTCCCACACTTTCTTCTTTCCAGTAATAGTTTTCACTCTCTTTGCCCTCTTTGCACAATAATTACAGGCTAGAGTGTGTTATACCGCCTTAAGAAGATGGAGAAGTGGAAGCAGGAGATGTAGTTGGTATAATCCCTGCAAAGAAATCATGCTGTTGCACTCAGAAGTGAGTTTGAACATATTACACGTCTCCTGCAGGAATTTTGGTGGAAAACGTCTTTGTAGCTGCATGATGCTACAAGAAGTTAATACATGTAGCATGTTGGCTGCTTTTTTCCTAAGTGATTGTAGTTATTTTTCACCAGAGATGACAGCGAAGGCCTTGCAAATGTTGCATTTATTCTTTATGAGTTGCACTGATAGCAATTTCTGTCTTTCTGCTTTTTCAAACTGGGACCGAGGAGGGGAGCAGAAGGGTGGGGGGAAATCCCTCCTATATCATCTCCTTCTCTCCATAACTTTGTTCCTTTCGGTCCGCAGATCAAAGACCGAAAGGAATTGGTGTCCCGAAGATGTACATTGTTGAGATGACAGGGCGACAATGCAGAGAGAAAGCGTGGTCTATCAGACATGTCAGCTCGCAGAGAGGCTGAGAAAGGCCTGGGTGTCGATTTAATAACCCAACTGGAGGAATTCGAAGCTTTTGGCTGTGGCCAACTCGGTTTCTCTTCTGTGTTTTTGCAGTTAGCGTCTGTGGGCGACAACAGGGTAATAATGTACCTCAAAGTGTGTCCAAATTTGATATTGTAGTTTTTATTGTTTTTTTTTGTTTTGTTTTTTTATTGTAGAAAAGAAAAGCTACAGCAGTGGGTAGTATTTTGAAGTGGAACTTTATAGAGAAATATCCAGGATCCTCTCTAAACCATCTTGCAAGACATTTGGTGACTTATAATAAATAATAAATTGACAGGAGAGGCGCCTAAAGTAGGGAAATAACCCAAAAACCTGCGTAATGGATCACATCGTGTGTGTGTGTGTGTGTGTGTGTGTGTTTTCTGCGTCCTCACGTCGGACAGTCTTGGCGTTGCAACCTGCTGCTCCAACAAAGACTTTTAATAGTTCAAAAGCATCCGAAGTGACCGGAGCCCAGACATTCACAGAATAAATATTTGTATTCATTTGAGAAATGAGGATTTGAACAAGGAGACAAAACCCCGACAAAGGCACAGAAAAAAAAATCCCCCCCCCCCAAAAAAACAAGCATGAATGCAAGTATTGTCCCCCGTCTTTGAAATTGTGATTCACCATATCATAACCCCTGCGAGGAAAAAAGCATCAATATCCCCGCGGAAAGGACACGTTTCTATGGAAAACTAAAGAATCTTAGCGCATAACAGATCCGGCGCAGGGGGGGGGGGGGGCACCGAAGGGATCAAAGGCTCGGCCCAACGAGGCTTTTTGCGTAAAGAAAAAGATGGACGATGTTGACTTTTTAAGTGTTAGCAAGATTTTGGAGACCCATTTTCTGCAAGTGGCCTGAACAGCACTTTGCGCTGAAAGCTGCTCGGCGGCAGATTTACTGTTTAGCTCCGTGTTCAACATCGTGGCCAGGTATGTTTCTGCAGCGAGGTCTTCATGCTTTAAAATGGGACAGATCTTTATTTATTTATTTATTTTTTCCTTCTTAAAAAAACACTCAACATGCTGAGAGAAACTTGATTTACGCACTAAAGGGGTCAAACATTCTGCTCCCCATCATCGCACGTTAACGGATCCGGAGTCAAACGTCACAGATTAGAACGCATTGTTGTTTCATATAATCAGGACATTTTATTTTTCCTCTCACGTGCTCAAACTGCGCGGGTTTAAAATGGCCTCAGCAGCACACCGGGAATAGAAATGAAGTCATGTTAAACCGCCTACAGTAATATCTTTTTGTCGGCCTATAATAAACCAGACAGGACCCGGGAAGCTGATGGCTGAAATGTCTCAATTGGAAGGCTTACGCACATTTTTCTCCGAACACCCTTTCAGGTACTCTGACACGCAGGCGGCATAGAAACAACACTAAAGTAAACAGGACTAACAGGAGACTAGTCCCTTTGTTGTGCCAAAGGCAGCTGCCCAGCCCTCTATTATCCCGGAGCAGACTGACCGCATCCTTCCCACTGCCCCCTCACCAACCCACTGCACAAAAAGAGAGGGATGTTCTGCTTGCATGGGTAACACTGTCGTTCCAGCCCTTAGCAGTCCTCTTACTCTCTATTGAAAAGAGTGGGAGTAGTGGACACAGCCTGATCTGCGGAGTACAAAGGCTCTCCGTCGAGTCCCATTGGAGTGAAAGGAATGAAGGGGATGGAAATTTCTGAAAGAGGGTCGGAAGATTTAGAGAAAGAACGGAAGTTTTCTTGTTGTGCTTGATTTCCCTTCCTAACTAGGGATGGAGTGGATGGATAAACCCACTTAAATTCAGTTTACTCACCTTATAAATAAGCAGAAAGGAGTTTGCTCACCTGTTTAGCCTGGCATTGATACACAGGATCTAATTTTTTGTCAAATTTAGCTGATCTTAAGTCATAAAGGAATACATTTTCTACTGTGTTTGTCACACACGTTTCTGTATATTTCATGCAACACCAGTCACTGTTAACAACAAATCTAAGCGGTTTTAATTTTGTCATTTGAGGCCACAACCAACATTTTCTGAACGAGCTGTAAAAAAGAATATTTCCCCCTCATATCTCAGATTTCTGTTTATATACATGCTCCAATCCAAAAACGGATTCCTCAAAGTTAAGCAAAAACAGCAGAAATTTGTTTGAAGGCCAGGCATTTTATTTAACAGTAATCAGGGATTATTGGATACAATTAGAAGAATTGCATATTAAATTGTTGCCTGGCAGAGATGGGAATGGGAGACCAGCGTGCCCTCGGGGAGTCCCATGCTGGCAGGGTTTATGTGGACACACACACACTTTCAACAAGGATTGAATATGACCCTGTTGTTTCAAAATGGCCTCCTGATTTATATCCATCAAGGTTTAAAGGGCCTGTCATGTCTGCTGAAATAGAGGTGTTGACAGCCACACTTGACAGCTTCTGGCTCATACTGTTTAATATTGCTGTTATGGCATTTCTGTCTTATGTGCTGTGTACTCGCCAGGCATTCTGGGCTGAGGATTAATACGGTTTTGTGGCTCATGCTGCTTTGACTTCCTGTCTGGGCCATTGTGCATCCACTGTGTGAGACTTTACAACATTTTGCAAACAAATGGATGGAATGACTACTACTACTACTTTTCAGGCCACGAGTTCCATGAATGGTGACTGGGACAAACTGATGTTTGGAACCGACAGGAGAGGGACTTTTGATGCCTTGTTGAAAATAAAGGCAGTGAAAAGCAGTACAGGCCAGGTATGACATTTCATATAACACAATCCATCTCACAGCCTGCTATAAGTTGCAGGGTAAAGAATAAATGCTGGTATAATGTAGTGCCACAGGACTGAAATCCTCAGAGAAATTCACGCAGCCCGAGAATCCTCTTTGAAGGCACATTCCATAGGTCACAGTGCAGACACCACGCAGTCACGCCGTTTCATCCTCATCAACATTTGTGTGGGCCGCACAGCCCCGAGGCCTAAAGAAACACGCTCGGGATTTCTCGGTCTATAGTTAGCAAAAGGCCAGATCTTCTGGCTCCACTGAGCAGGGACAGGGCTGACATCAGGAAAGCCGGCTCTGCGATTGGTGCAGGGAACGAACAGCAAAATCTTGTTGCCTGATTATGTTTCAACATTCTATGTGCACCATTTGAACTGTAATTGAGATTCATTGTTGGTGTACTTACACTATGCACAGCAGGTCTCACACACATTGTGTAAATAAAGGCGACCCTATGTTTTGCTACTAGGTTATTCCAGACACAAGCGTGTGCTATTTTAACTCTGTGTGCATACTGTGACGGTTCACGCACTTATAAAGCCTCCCGTGTTATAATTACATCATCTTGAGCCTCGTCATCCAGACACTAGCATGTGAAGCATGTAAACCCCATGGCCGGCTATATATCAGCCTGCTTTGTTTGACATTTATACACAGCCATGGTCTTGTGTAATTATGAGCGTACTGTTCTGTCAAATATTTAATGCCTTGTAAAACAGCCGGCTATTTGTAATGTACAGTGAGTGGTGCAGTGCTATCTGTGAGAGAGGAAGAGGCAGAGGGTAAAATAAAAGCATGCTGCATTTCACAGAAATAAAGAATATAATTTGACATAATCTGCATGCATTTGTGCTGCTGTGACTGAACCCTGAAAATGATATACACAGTGGCAGGAGAAGACTTCAGATACTTAAATTAAGAAAAAGCAGCAATTCAACAATGTAAAAATACTCAAATACAAGTAAAAGTCACACACAAACCTTAACATATGTTAAAGAAGTAACTCGGTCTCCATCACAGCATGGTTTCTTTACAGCTTTAGAGCTTTACATTATTGTTTCATGTATATGAAAGGATCCTTTTAATATTGTATCAGATCCAGCAGGAGTTACGTGCCATTTTATACACGGTTGGCCATTTATGAGCTTATCACGTGTTTTAATGTACATTTTATTATATATAAAGTAACTAGCTTTGTGTGCAGATGTCAAGTTAAAAGCACAATATTTTCCCCTCAAAAGAAGTGACGTAGAAGTATACATTTGTACGTGAAGTAGCAATGGATATCTGACATTTTTCTTATACAATGCCAATAAAAGACCTGGTTTTTGGTATGGATACAAACCTTCCAATACTACTTACATTGAGGAATGTAAAATGTTTTTTCATAAAAAAAACCCCCAAAATGTTAAATGCAGGTTAAATACTGGTCTTAAGCACAAATGTGAAGTACTTGCACTTTACTTGTGTATTTCCATTTCATGCCACTTTATACTTCTACAACAGTATGTAAAATGAGTAAATTAGCTCCATCTCAACCACATGAATACGTCTGCAGCAATAATTTATTGATACTATAACACGCACAGGGGCCATTTTTCAATGGAGAGCTTTTACTTGTAATTTTACTTTGTAATAGAATGTTTACTTTGTGGGGTCTGAGTACTTCCTCCACCACTGGATAAATGGTGTCTAAATACAAGCAGCTGCATTAGAACCGAAATAAAATGAAGTCTAAAACGGGTGAAACTGTTATTTAGCGCAAATATCTGATTGGAGAATAAGTTAAGAAGACTACAAATCTGACGAGACACTTGATGCCTACTTTTAGTACGTTACAGTTTTTGATACTTTGTGCTACAGACACATTTTTGTCAGTAGCAAATAAATATACATAAGTAAATGTATTTTGTTACTTTTCACCTCTGGATATCCAATATAATGTCAAAGACAAGCTCTGCATCTGTCCATATCTAAGAAAGACTGAGGCCCAGTGGTCAGTGTGAGGGCACAGAGAAAGTGGTTCTGGTGAAAGTGATGCTGAACACATGGTGGCTGAATATGTCGGCTCAAAGCTCGACTCATGTCAGTTTCCCACCATGGGGAACTTGACGTGTGGGAATAGAGGGTCCATGCATGGCTGCCATGCATTGGCCCTTACATTTTGCACATGTAGGTAAACAATCCCGCCTTGTCTACTGAGAGGCCTGCGTTTATACATGGGTGCAAAACATGTGTTGCGGCCAAAGTCGCATCAAAGGTCACTAAGCTATGCTTTGAACACTTCAAAGCTGGGGGATGAGACTGTAGCTTTTAAGTTTTATGGCAGGTGTAAGTAGGGGTTGCTGACCAGCCCAGGGTGGTCTGCTCCCTGGTCTGCAAGAGGCTGCTGGTGGTTAGCATGGTCGAGGTGGTGGTGTGTAGAGGACCAAGGCATTGGGGGCAGGGACATAACCTACTGACCAGGCTGTGTCCAAAATGTCTGCATGCGGCTAGCCACATTTGGAGTCCTTGGATCCGAAAGGGTTTCTGGGAGCAGACTGGACACAGGCAGACGTCCACTTCAAGGGTCTCTGGTTTCAGAGGACCTCAGCAGGGTACGTCTAAGGCCTGCATCAGTCCCATTTGGAAACAGATACATTGGCAGAGAGGAGCGGAGGGGCCAAAGCCTGATGGCCATACCACAGAGTGACCACAACACTGCCCCCTCCCCTGACAGACCAGAAACAGACCCTATAGCAAGTTCAAAGGATCCAAAGGGGTCTTTCCAAAGTTCATTTGCTGGAGTTCATTCATCTCAGCACCTGATGTGGTTCACTGCTTCTTGTTTTGTGAGGCATTTCAGTTTATAGTGTGATACTTCAAAAGGTGGCGATGTTATTAAAAGTTCTTATTCTAAATGAGTCATTCTGCTACAACGCATGCAGTTAGTCTTTTTAAACACTGCATCACCTCTGTAAAGTTTAGACCCCTCAAGGAGCATCTAATCTGCTAATAATGATGAACAAAAACTCTATTTTCAAATATTCCACATCACTTCTCTGAGCTCATTCTAATTTTGTCATCAATGGATTTCTGCGATGAGAAGAATTTGAATTTAGTGATAGATTTGGCAGTATGGTAAGGTTTCTAGAGACTTTGTTGATTTTGGCCTCAACCCAAACAAACTCTACTACTAACAAATATACTTGCATCTCCTGCCTGAAGCTATACAACTCCATGTTCTGCAACAGAGCTCCAAATTCACGCAGTTGGGTGTGCTTTAATACACCACATTATGAACATTGAAATCAACACAAAGTGGCTTAATAACTCGTCTGGCGACAGAGCCTGCTAAATTGATCATTTTGAATGCTTTACAATATCCATAATTATGCGAGTGGAATACAAGGTGCTGCGCGTCTGGTTGATGATCCTGGAATGACAGGTCTATAACAGCCTCTCTCCTTGAGATAGTTGGAGACCCACATGCACATTGAGAAAAGCCATTACAAGCCCAGGGTGAAGCAGGTGTGTTTGCGGCACTTCACAGATGGCTGGGAGCGTTGTTAATGAGAGAATAGTAAACACCAGAAAACTTTTATCTTTGATGCGAGATTGTTTTACCAAGTGTGCAGCTCTAACTTGTCAAAGCAGCGGAATGCCAGGTCAATTCACACATATGATTTAATTGACCTCGGCTAATAAGGTCCTGCCCGGATACTTAGCACAGTTTATGGACTCGCTGACATTCATTTTACTGGAGGTATTTACAGTCTTTAGAGGACCAGCTGACCAGCTTTGTTAGCTGCATAACAACTGGCACAAATGTCGTTCAAGAATGGCAGACCTCATACGGACTCTTTATTAATTGTGTCCTATTAAAATGGAGAAACATTATCCTCCCAGAGAATGAGACTTCTCTCTATTATAGTGTTGTACTGAGGAGCTGAAGTGAGATGATTAAAAGTGCATTACCTGGGTCTGGTGATTCCCTGAATGAGCAATGCTAAATTGGTTGTTTTCTATGTTGTGATTAATTGAACTTCCAGAGTCACATTTCAACACGCTTTGTTTTTCTGTCCCCAGTCATCACCTATTATTAAAGACAAATTTTCAATATCTCTCTGGGAGTCCAATTAAGGATTTACATTGTGACAGTATTTTTCACTTTAATTACTATACATTGTGCAAGCGTTGACGTATTTCCTTATTTATCAAACAACACAGTGGAGCAGAATTCATCAAGTAAACGGATAGTTAGATTCTGTAATTGCAGCTTCTTTTCGGCTGAGATCCAAAAATCTGATGAACCACTGAATAATATCTCCACTGGAAAATGACTACACAGCATATTCACGGTGAAAGCTAAAGTGTAAAGAATATTGTAGCTCAAAGGATATATAGCTGCATATAATTTTACTATTAGTAGATTGTATATAGATGAAAAGGAGATGAAAAGAATGGGATTTAAATATTATTATAATGCTCAAATACAGTAACTCAACAATTGCTGTAATATTACACCATAGGTATATGAATAGCTATCCACGATAGCTGGTGGGACTTAGCACAAAATGTATGGTCAGTGTTATTAATTTCATTTTACCTCATATTGGGAAAACAGTTGGAATCCCTTTGTAAGTAGGAGTGTTGTAAAACATTAGTGGATGCCAGCATTTACAGTGATGCCTTGTGGCCACTGCACTTGACTAGTATGCAGCATTTGACACTGGCATTCTGGGATTCCCTCTTAATACTTAAAAATCTAAATGCCTCATTGTTGGAGACGACTGCAATAGTGTTGAAGTTAAGTGGCTTCAAATTGAAATTTCCTGTGGGTTTTGTAGCCTGCATATGGAGTCAATAAAAGTCCTGTGGCCCTGAATAAATGTTAAATTTTCTTTTTGTGGGTCTGCAGGGTAAGAGAAATGACGACAGTTTCTCCACTAAACATGCAGATATTCTGTGAATAATCATCTCATTTCTTGAAAGAAATTGAATACATAAAAAATGGTATGGCAATCCTCTTTCAGTGATGGTTCCCTAGAAGCGAGGCCTGCAGTAGTTTGAAGCTACCCATTGCATTCAGCTTAATGCCCAATTTTCATTCAGCATCTATACCACCTCCTTTGTGTGACCCTGCAAATATCCTCTGGGCCTCTTCATTAGTCTATGGGGCCTGTGTGCAAAGGCTCTCCAGTTAATTTGGCCCCGGCAGGACTGTTTCCCCTACTGGGGATCAGCTAGAAAAAAAAGCCTGCCTCAGTCACTCAAAGATTCACAGAGGCACGCTTGCAAATATATATATATATATATATATATATAGCTAGTTTCTGTTTCTCCATTTTTAACATATTCTCTTCATCCATTTTAAGGGCTTCAGCGAATCTCTCAAACCACTCATTGGCTTGTTTATGGCCAGCTTTCTAGTCTGATCTTGTCATGCGCCAGTGATACGAGCGCGGTGGTGGATCGTGGCTATAACAATTTTTTTTCTTTTTTTCCTGCATTGTTTGGCCGACCACTTGCTGCTACAATTGACCTGCGAGTGGAGCTGATGACCAAGATGACTAACCCCTGGGGAGCCCAAGTCAGGGAAATCATGCGAGAGATGGAGAGAGACAGAGAGGGGGAGAGCAAGAGACCAAGACCAACTTGCACAACACGGGCACGCAACCACACACAAACACACACACTGTACTGTATTTTCACACTGCTCTCAGTGGCTGAGCTCAGTGTATTTTGGTTGAAGCGTTTGCAGTGAGGGGACATGCCACATTTATGCAGCACGAGGCCGTCATTTCTTTTGGGTTCACGAGCTCCTGGTGAGATGCTGGCATGATGCTCCTGGCTCTGACAGGTGCTGCCACCCCGACAGCGCGGCTCGGCCACCAACCAGACAAGAGTTGTCTGCTCAAGCCACAGAAGACCCAGGACCGTGCTGGGAGCGTGATCCCAACTTGGCACTGACCACAGCACCAATCACTGGAGCTGATTTAATTGTGTCACTCTTGGGGGAAAAAAAGAAGTTGGGGAAAACAGAAGTGAAATGCATGGTTGCAGTGGGGATATGAAACCACGAACACATTTATTGTTACACTTTTCTTAGTTTAATGCAACTCTAAAATCACTCCTCAGACTCCAGTAGGTCGTTGTTTGTTATGGGGGGGGGGCAAATCATAGGAGACAAATTCTCACCATGAAACATTTGGAAACATGTCTTCCTCCACTGCAGGTCTGTGAGGTTGCACATGGAAAACATTAAGCTCTTTACAGATTGAGTAAGGATGGGCCAATACATGTCTGCAATTTCAGAAAGCGGGACCAAATCAGACAGTTGTGGGACTCCATCACCTGCCTCCAATCCAGCGTTGCATTCATTATGAGAACAAGCATTCCTCACCACATCCCACCTTGCCGTTTGCCGTCTGCACTGTAATTAGCTCAGGCAAGCTATTGTTTCCATGACAGCAAGAGCAAGCAAGAGGCAGACAAAACATAGACAGCGAAATCAAGAGCGAATGAGAAAAATACAGACCAGGTGGAAATATTGGACACATCTATAAAACAGTAATGAGACATTCACAGTGCAGATTCTCAGTGCCACTCCTCTCTACACTGAATGGAGAGCAGTGGGGTTAAAGCTGCAGAAAGAGAGGGAAAAACACAACCTTTAAAAGGGATGAGATTAATAAAGTCTCATGGTGCTGCAAAGAGATCAGGTGACAGTGTGAGAAAGACACATTAAATATACCATGTTGACGAGATTGAATGTGTCAGCTTTAATTTGGGGGACTTTGGCTTACCTCGGGCTGCAGATGATCTGGCCCATACTTTTGCTGGACGGCGTCCAAATCTGTCTCCTTGGAAGAGTTACTGGGCCATGGGACTTTGTCCAGACACCCCAAGGAAAGCAATCTACACCACAGGGCTTCAGATGGGCTCAGTTTGGATTGGTTGCAAGGGTGGAAGCGCTGTGATTTTTTTTTTATGATGAAGTGTTAAAAATCTGCATGGAATTTGTCTTTTTTTTTTTTTATCATCGGATGCAAAAGTTGGCTGGCTGTTCTGGTTCTTGATCAGCCTGGACAATCTTTTGATCTCCACATCAGACTGTAAATTTTTGTTCGTTTTATGATTTCTTTTCAGTTAGATCGCACAGTGCCTGCTGTGTCTGATGTCTTTAAACTTGGAAGATTTGTCAGTTATGCCTATTTAAGCAAGTTCCAGTGGACGCAATATGTATTCAGACTTCCCTCAGGTTCCAATAAGCCCCTTCTATAAGCATCTTTTTGAAAATCCTTCCTTTTCTCCTTCCTTTTCTATTTGCCCATTCGGACTGTAAGACACACTTTAAGTTTACTTTTTATACTTTAACTTTGAACAGTTTAGATCATAAAGTTTGACTTATCAAGTGACCATTTTTCTGCTCATCCCTCAGCTCCGAGATTTACAGGGGGTAGAATCGTCAGAGTGAAATCATAGGTCTACAGATGTTTTCAAGATGTTTTTTCTGTCAGTTGCAGATTATCCCCTGTAGCAAAATCTCATTAAAGTGCAATTTACAGAGCTGCACTGATGTTGCCATCAACCAAAATTAAAGGCATTAATTTTTCAAAGAAGTTCACCGAAGTCCTCACAATAAATGATGTAGCACTTTGTAAGAATGATTTGCCAAAGTATTATTTTGGAGGAACAAATTAACTCACATTAACGGAGCGAGGGGATTGGACATAGGCTGCAAAAAAGATGTGCAAATGTGGCCATTTAGTCAGAGCGTGTCGGTGTGGAGACATGCATATTAAGGCTATCATGCTGGGACAGATGAGGGAAGAGGGAAATATGAAACCCTGATGGAGGTTATGACACAGACACATAGAGAGACGCGTACACTGGAGGGCTAAGGCGCCCACTCTGCTCTGCTCACTGCTGTTGTATGTAGGAGGATTGAAAACAGCCAAAACTTACATGCAGTTTGGTTGAAGAAAAGCTTATCCTTCAACTCTCAAGTGTTAGAACATCTAAAGGTCAGAACGCAATAGTAAATGTTTGTCTCTGATTTAAAATTGTTGTTGTGTTAGTGACATCTTTAAAAATTTTTGTGATTTATACATTAAAAGTAAATGTTTAGTTATTCCAAAGAATAAATGGAGTTAAGAAAAAATAGAGATCTTTGAATTTATAAGATTTCACACCGTAGATATAGATATAGATATAGAAAGTTAAAAGCAGGCTAGATCTCTTTGTCTTTTGTTCTTGTTAATGTGAGAAACACTTTGGTTTTTTATTAAGTATAAATAAATGATGACCCCAAAATGATTTTAAAAGATTGAAATTCTTCATTAAATGACATTTAATGCACTTAATTAAAAAAAACCCAAAACAAATACTAGACTAGGCACACTAGAACAGAAAATGTCAGTTATCAAAAACATTTGGAATTGAACTAATTCTTTTTGGAATTTTCAAGATGTCAAACACTTGGAAAAATTGCACAACTGTTAGGTGTAAAAGGTTGAGATTTCCCATGAAATGTTTTACTTGCATCACAGTCATTGTCTACACATTTTAACACTTGTTAAATATTTTGACTGCTTGTCAAATGCTTACACATTAAATAAATACTCGACCAGTAATTCTTAAGATTAAAGATGAAATAATATTTCTTAAATGGTAATTTTATTTTACTGTCTAATAATAATAATAATAATAAAATTATAATAATAATTCACATTTTACAATTCTAACGAACCTCCGCCTGCCATCGTTTATGTCAATGACTAATCACGGAAATTACAATTACCCAGGCCGGATTTTAATATAGCGTGATGTACATTACAAGTAATGATTGATTACTAAATAGACATCGAACATCTTTTAAGTACATTAAAATTAATACCATGAAATGGTCTCTAAGCTGTGTAAAGTGCGCAGGCACTGCTCGGTCCCTGCAACAGTTCTGGAAGCTGCTGGGATGTGATTTATAGTGATGAGGATGTACTCCTGCAGACCACGTAGGGGACATAAAAAGTAGAGCATAATATTGTATAGTCCAGTGATTTATGTTAGTATTTATGATTCTGAAATGGTGCAATTAACATTCATGGACTCGTGGTCTGAATAAATGCAGCCTTGCATGAATCCTATAGGCCTGTATAACTCAGCAAAATGACGAGACACTTTAATTAAGTTACTTTAAAAAGTTATTATTTTGATTATTATTAAAATTTTTTGCTTTTTCTCTGGAAAATGAAAAACTTTTTCCCCTCTGAAAGGCAGGCGCGGGCTGTGACAGACCTTTATTTCAAAGTTAAAGATCTGTCTGGGCAAAACAATGTAAGTCAGATATATGTTTAATTAAGTTAACTCATGAAAAAGATGTCACAGCATGCTGCAAGCAGCTTGGCCGCTGCACATAATGTAGGCGAAAGAGCAAATGCAGGGCTTTCTTATAGCTGACGGTCTGTGAGGCACTTGTTTTTGTCCTCACCTCACATCGTCGGGGCGTCATGCCAAAGCCTATCAACTAAATATCAAAGATGCAGAGTGTCGGATCTTTCCACTCTGCATTTTTACCTTATTTCATCCAATCCCACCTGCTGACGCGGGTTAAGTTATTTAAATGCAGCTTCTATTGGGAGGCTGCACACGCATGCACGCTCAAAATGCCATTGTCTTTTTTTTCCCCCTTTCATCCTCAAATACAGAAATCATTTGCAAGGAAATTATAGGCCTCGCGAGGGCAGGTCTTTTGCATACTAATTTTGTTAGACTTACCTCCCGTGGTCAATGTTCGATGTGACCATTAGAGAGAGCACTAGAATTTATTTTATTCGATTGAAAAGACAGTGTTTGGAGTAATGTGGTGGAGGCAACTTATGCCAGCTTTAAGATAAATGGCTGAGACCTGTCTTTGTCTGTTCCTGGACTCGGGCCTACTGCAGATATGCCTCAGGAGTGTTTGAGTGGCGACTTAAGAAAAACACGTGGCCTTTGTGCAGGCACAATGGCCTCATCAGGCGCCTCAATATGAGAGGCTCTTTTTCATATAGAATAATGAACGTTGCATAACTTGCAAAATGGATGTCCTCCACCATCACCGACCATTTGTCTATCTGCTGACCTTCACATTTGCAACCCCACCCTGTCTACACCCACCTCTGTGCATGATAGAATTACATAGGCCCGTATTCCTACTCAAATTATATGGACACACCAGACACGTTTTTAAAAGGTGAAAGGAAATATTTTTTACAGGCTAAAAAATAAACACGTCTTCAGCTTTGGGATTTGTTAAAAGACAAAAAAAAAGCTGTGCGGCTGAGGCAGGAGAGATTTTACTGTTGGTTACTTTGGGGGGTTGGTGAGATTGAATGGCAGAAAAGGGGAGGGGGAGAAGGCTTCAAAAGCTGCTTACCAGCAGGTGGCGGCAGCATAACGTTTGAGCAGCCCCACCCCTTCAGCTTCTGGGTTGTGGACTTTCTGGTAATACTGACAGGTGTTTTATCCTCCAGCTCAGGAGAAATTAAAACTGTCAACATGTCAGCAAATATGATATTATTGATCACCGATGAGTGAAATTCAAAGCTGTTCTTATGTGTTGTCTGGAAGGATCTGATTAAAAAAAAACTGTCTTTGGTCAGTAATGATCATATCTGAGTTGCACTCACATGTCTAGTTTGACAATAATACAGTTCTTGCTTGTTGAACAAATCATTGCAAAGTCTCAGCATCACCGGCTGAAACCCGGACAGAGAGGATAGCCATCAAGGGCCTTTGTGATGATTTCTCCCTAGTGGTCAGGTCCCTTATGTGGTGGGAGTCATTCAGAAGATGAATCACATGATGCATTTTTAATTTCCCTGCCGTGGCCCCAGTCCAGGACTCGGTGGGTCGGATGGAAATGAGCGCTGGACAGGCCAGTGACATCAACCGGCGAGGGCTGCAGCACTTAAGACATGATGTACGACGGTCATTACCAGAGGCAGGTCAGGAGGGAGTCCGGGTCAGACTTGCCACCAAAGAGAAACAGCAGAGGAGGCAGAAAGTGTCTGGCCAGTTTAGAAAATGCCACATCTCCTCAGACCTTCTCTGGGAAAGCATGCAGGGCCCCTGATGGGTGAATGGCCCCTCAAGACAGCAAAGCATTATTACCCATCCTCACCTCTGGTCTTTGTTCTTGTACAGTATACGGCTGCAGCACTTGGCATGCTCTCTCCCTCAGAGTTGAATCACAAATAATGGTTTGACATATGTGCCACTTATCAACACGTCTGCAGACAAGTTGGCAAGTCACACATCTATTTTAGTTTGAGGTCAGCTGATTAGTGGTGCAGATACTGGATTGAGCATATGTGTCACTTGCACTCTTCGTGTTGGCACGGTGTAACTCCAGCACAGTAGAAGCTCCGGCTAATTATCAAATGTTTGACGGCTCTTTCTTCACTACCTTTGATTGAAAGCTTGACCTTTGCCTCCTGTGCTGTGTTGTGAAATGGCTCTTCTTTGTGAACGTGCTTCTGTGTGGCGCACAGAGCACTGGGCTGCAATATTGGGGCCTCGCCTTGTGTCTGGTGTCACAATATTTGGGGTATCAGAGCAAGCAAATAGATTAGAGCAAAGCAAGGTGTGAACGTCAGTGAATATCACCGCACGTATCTCTGCTATGAGATTTCATAGCTTCCTTACTATGAGCAGAGGGTTATTCAAAATTAAACAAAAGTGCCTGACAAGTAGAAAGTTAATTGCATTCAAAGCCAGATCAAACCTCACATTCCTAACGCAAAGAGAGGACAGCATGTCAAGGAGATTAAGAAGTGAATCAGGCAAGGAGAGAAAAAGGGGAGGAAAAAAAATGAAAGGAAATAACCAAAATGAAATAATGTGCTGGACCACCTCTCGAGCGAGTACAAGTGTGGCATCTGTGTCAGATGTTGTTAATTAATGTCAGTATGTTCTTCGCTGGCACTTGGCTTCCTGTCCTTCATGCAGGGCAGATCCTAGAATATACGGTAAGTGCTTGTGAGGAAGAAATGTGTGTGTGTGTGTGTGTGTGTTGAGGAGTGGGTAGGGGGGCTGAGGGGTTAGAAACAGCAGTGGTAGGGGGTGTTAATCCCACTCATTATAATTCCTGTCTGTGGCCTGTCTTGGGAAAGGGACTACAGGGGCCTACTGTCGCAGCTTATCAATATGTATTTCCCCCTTTTCACCTCTCCAAGTGGCTCCTGACTGCACTGTGGCTAACTAGCCCCTCTTGCTGTCTCTTTCTCTGTGGCTCTTTGTCAGTATATGATCCAACTCATCATCGCAAGAAACACGATGCAAACCAAAAGATGAGTGCTGATGCAGACTTTGGTGGCGTCAAACAGTCAATTCTGCACAGAATTTAAACGTGCACAGTATGATGACCACATTTAGTTACATATTTACTACAAATTTGAAACTAATACAAATATCTTGTGTACTTTTAAACTACTGTAATCCCGTGATCAAGAGCAACATAATGGCACATTACTAATGTAGGAATTGACCCTGCAATTCCTACATTATGCACAGTGAGAACACATGCTTGATATGTGATGATGGAATACATGTAATGTAGCTAATAGCAGGTGAAGAATGCAAAGACAGAATTATAAAATGAAAGTAGACAGCAGCAGATGTCTGCATGAGTGTGTGATTCTTTAAAATATACGTGATAAAAAAACACATTATATTACGTATTATCAACAAAAGCCCACGAGTCTAATGTAGGCTACACCCATTGAAAACTTATCTAAGACTACATACTATTTGCACATTTTGTTTGTATTTAATGTTTTTATTGTGATGTTTGGTTTTTATGCAGCACTAAACCTGAATCTAAGACACATTTCTCATATGGGAGACAGTAAAGTAACCTTAACATGCAGTATTAATTTCACATTTCATAAGCTACACAACTAGTATATGTTTTTAAGTTTCCCCCTCCAGTGTTTTCTTTAGTTTGCTTTTTGCAACACAATAAACCCTATGTCAAGTTGTTGCACATTTTGTCATGTCTTTGGGGAAATCAAAGACTTTAAAGACAGTAAATTATTTTTAATGCTTGCACAAAAATAATAGGCCATTTTCTAAATGATGTGCCATGCTGGTGCCTGGGATCATCAGGATGCCAGTTTTGCCTCCCTGTTGATCAACTAATTTGAGACTGAGCGCACCTGGTGTGTCTTATTGCGTGCACAAGTGCCGAGAAATGGCACTCTATGTACTGGGTTTGGTTATTTCCATGCAGAGCGGAGGTACTGACGATGTTAGCATTAACGGGCCATTAAAATGAAGAAGGATGAAGTCATTGCGACGAAAAGTTGCTGCGCCTTGCTAAATGCGAGACCAGACTGGGATGAGATAAAGAGGAAGTGGAGCTTTCAACATGGCCACCATGTCCTGTAATGACCAGCTTTTATAAGCCCTCCACTGAGCAGGGCCTCATATTAATGTAGACAGGAGCGTGACAGCAGTGGTCTGAATGGATTGCTGTAGGGACCCCATTGGGGCTTGTTTCAGACGGCCCATGCTTGACGGTAAAACTGAAATGGCTGTGACATGCAGATGTTAGAAGCATCTAGAACCGTCCCATATCCAAGAAAAGCTCTAAAACCTTTAAGAAGACTACAGTGGGTGACAGTTATGGTTCTGACTATTGGAGTATGTCCGCTGTTTATCACTTTCAGCTGCTTTGCCTGGAGTGCCGGCTGCTTCCAGGGGGAGCATCAGGAGCTTATCTTTTCAACAGGTTTTTGGGTTGTCGTGGACAGCAAATCAGGGCAGGATCAGTGACGAAGTAGAGCGCAGTTTGGGGTGGCGCCACACCTCTACACTAATTTCAGGGTTAGCAGAACGCCCATCAGGAGAACGGCATTGCCATGGCAACAGTTAACAGCTACAAGCACTGTCTACAATCTGATAGGGCCCCCAAATAATCAGTCATCACGATACACAGCCGATCATAGCAGTCTTTTTCGGCATGAAAAATGTATGCAACTGTTAAATCTGTCTTTTGACCTGTTAAACTTTTAATTTTATTTATACAACACTATAAATTAGGTGTTCTGCATGTAATGCCTCAAGAGTAATACATTTAATACAGTTTGAATCCCTTTTTGCTTAAGCTTAGTCTTGTTTTCATCTTCAGATCTTGTACAAAACTCCTATTTTTAAGCTTTCACACACTATCAAAAAGTAATAACACAAGGACAATAGCTTTATCCATTTGGCTTTTTGCATTTATTTCTTAGCAGATGCACTCTGTAATAAAAACACGGTTACATTTGCTTTCCAAACCAACCAAGCAAATTTACTCTCTCCACGTCTGTACTTGATTTTGAAATGATTGTTTTTTCCCAGCGTACAAGTGATATAACAAGCGAATGAAATACGTGAGTAGATGGTAAAACGGAGAGAGGGATAGTCAGTCAGGGGCAGCCACAATATACTTTCCATCAGGATCTAGTCAATTTATCAGAGGAGAGATGTTATTAGCTTCCCGATAGCTGCAGTAAAAGCGTGTAGGTATTTTCCTCCCCATCAGTCTCCTTTATATTTTTAGATGTTTTTTATGTGAGTACAATGGCCTCAATATCAAACATTTTAAATGATGCTTGAAATACCAGTCACTTGACTTTGATGTCACAGGCAATTAAATCCAACCTTACCCCTTTCCACCGTTAATAACAGCAATCTCGCCCGGCCTAGTGCCTAATTAATATGTGCTATTTGTCACTTTGCCTTGACACATGTATATCAAAGTGGGGGTGGGTAGAGTGGCTACAGCAGCGAGGGGAGGGGAGTGGGAGGTGGAGGTGGAGGGCAGTGGTGTAAGAGTTGTATGCTGGGCTTTCATTAGGTGGCAAGGTAGTGCTCCTCCTCTCTCCACCTCCATGCCGCAAAGTGAATGGCAGGTGTAGTATCATTTGATTTCATAAGGGGGCATAAAGCAAGATATTTAGCCTCTGGTAAGATGCTACACAAATTCAGACAGGATATTGATGTAGATGCTGAACTGAATGTCAGCCATGATATTACAATTCTGGATAGGTGAATAATGAAATAATGATTTAAAAAAATTACATATATCTTATGATATGAAAATCTGCTTCTGATGGTGATTATTTTTGCATGGAACGACACATTTCCACATGGTGGACGCTTCATTTTGGAATGAAAATCTTCAAACTGTCTATTTGTCCGTAATTCTGTGCCTTTTAGGAAATCATCATCCTTCACTGGAGTTTGACTGTGGCAAAGCGGTGCTTACAATTAGGCGTGTGCTTGTTTGTGTGTGTGCATGCATGTGTATTGTGCATTTGAGCACATGCCTCGTCATTGCCAGTTTCCACTATGGCTCGGCGGGTGGGAGGGCAGCACTGCAACATTGCAATGAAATCAATGATCCATGGTTCTTTAGATGTGACCAACAAACTAAGTTGTCATCTCATTCTGAAACAAAAGGGGTGACGGGGAGAAAACTGAAAGCACAGTGCACCGAAGCCACTAAGATTACATCACAAATGGGCATGGTTTCATGCCAGGGCAGTTCTCTGGGGTCAGTAGACAAACACCAAACATTGATATGTATACATCCACACTGTACATCTCTCTCTAAGCCCCCCCACCCACCCCACCCACCCCACCCCTTCCATCCTTTCCGCCTGAAACCTTCTGCCAAATGCTGCCAGACTCTCACATCTGTGCCGAAAATGAATTGTATCCCAGAGCACTCTGAGTCAAGGATTCACTTGTAAAGAATGCAGTTTTATTGGATGAACAGACTAATGTACCATGCAATGTAGTTGCACTAGCATTTTATGCCACATTGAAAGAGTCAATTAATTTGCATAATTCAAACGAGCATGTTCTTCCACTTTGAAGGCATGGCTAGGCATCTTGGCTACTCACGTCAGCTCCTCCATTTCTGATATATTAATCATTCTTGCCATACAATTAATTACATTTATGACAATTTGAACCTTTGTCCCACCCACCGGCCCGGCAATTTTACAGCCAGGCTGCAATATCAGAGCATCCTGATGAAACCCTGGTGATTTAGTGAACACCTTAACAGAGAGCCTATGCCTAGGGCTGAATAAAATTAATATTTTGTTTCCCATCTGGTGGAATCAGCAGAATTAATGAGGGAAGGAGGCCCGTAGCTACGCAGAATCCAGGGATCAATCTGCCTCTCTCCGCTGGTTGCAACTCTTTGCTGGAGGTGTGTGTGAAGCTAGGGGGGTGGGAGGATGAGAGGCGGGTAAGATGAGGGAGATAGTGGGTTGTACACTTCTACAGCATGGGCATCCGTCAGCCACAATGCACTATGGTGATCACTACTGTAAATGAGTGATTACAGCAGTGCTAGTCACTCCTCGCGGCCCTGACAGACAGCGCAGTTCCTTACCCACCACCACCCTACTGATTAATTTTCGGTCGTGGCTGCCCGTCTGTCTGTCTTTGCCTTTGTCACTTGTTTACAGCCTCTAATTGAATTGCAGCGGGGAAAATGTCTTCGAGCTTGCCGGCGTGGAGTGCTGGCAGTACAGTGACGATGTACTGTGGCAGAGTGAGGCTAGTTTAGTGCAAATAGCTCAGCATCTGGGCTGCATGTGGTTCTTGTCGCCATGGGGATGGCTGGGGGTCAGAGGGGTTTTTGACACTGTCAAAACAGGAAGAGTGGAATTTGCAAACTCCCTCATTGTTCAGGACGTTCTGCATTGTAGATTTTTCTTGATTGTTCTGGGTCATTGGGGTTTTTTTCCTCTGAGAGGGGTTCTTTTGTCAAAGCAGAAAGAATTACCCCAATCTTTAGAATTTTTTTCTATTATTTTCTAGATATTTCAGAGGGGTTTGAATAAAACACAGGAAGAAGGAAATTTGCCCAATCACTCATATTTCAAGGTGTATTACACTGTACATTTTTGAGATTTCCAGGGCCACTAGGGTTCTGATTGTGTCAAAGCAGAAAGAGGGACGCTTGAAAACAAGCTCATTGATCAGGATTCAATATGTTACATTTATTTTGCTGGACTTTTCTGGGTCAATGTTTTTATTATTTTTCTGGATCTGTGGAGTTTTAATACTGTTAATGCAAGAAGAGGGAAATCAGTGTTCAGGATTTATCACATTGTAGATTTATTTTTCTGGGTCAGTGTTTTTATAATTTTTTCTGAATCTGTGGGGTCTTGATGCTGCCAAAATTGGAAAAGGGACATTTGCAGAATCACTCATTCCTTTTGTGGATTTTCTAATATTTCTGGGTCAGTGGGAGTTTGATAAGAGTCAAAGCAGCAGTACAGTTTATACAATGTGTTTTTGATATTTTCTTAAATAATTTTGGATCAGGACATGTGAATGATGAATAGATGTGTCATAGTGACCTAGATGACCCCATTTGTCAGTGGAAATACATAGTCATGAATACTGATAAATGGTTGTGTGAATACTGTAAAATAAAGATGAAATCTATGCAAAATAATACATTTTTTGATTTTGACCCCATTAACACCTTTCCCAGACACAAGTGTCACACATGCATAATGAAAAATACTAAATCTTAAAGTTCATGCTAGTGGAAGCATATTGCACAAAAAACCCATTCAGAACTTTCCCCTCGTTCAAATACTTTCAGTTCATTGCAGCAGGACTTTGGCTGCACACATACAGAGGCATCACACGTTCATTTCATTTATTCATTTGTGGCCGAGATGCAGTTTGATATTTTGGTCATCCATTTACCAGTGAGGGGAGAGAAAGAGAGACAGAGAAAGCACTTGTATGACAGAATAGGCACTCACACGGTGTCATCCAATCTGGGCACCCCATTACCTCTTGCGAGTGTCTGTCTGTGTCTATACATGTGTGTGAACTGTGGGGGGGGGGGGGGGGGGGGGGGGGGGGGGGGGGGGGGGGGGGGGGGGGGGGGGGGGGGGGGGGGGGGGGGGGGGGGGGGGGGGGGGGGGGGGGGGGGGGG
>JAVQJF010083951.1:0-19147 GCA_036023855.1 Gadopsis marmoratus | reverse complement strand
CCCCCCCCCCCCCCCCCCCCCCCCCCCCCCCCCCCCCCCCCCCCCCCCCCCCCCCCGCGGGAGACATGAGCCATGCTGAGTAAATGATGAAAGCTAATAACGCTGAAATCTGGGCATTTCCCCATTTCTCATCAGTCCAGACGCATGCACAAACCCACAGTTAGTGTTTTAAAACACACAGTTCACACACACATCGCTTGCCTATAAAGATGATGTTTTTAGAGTCTGATAGATTGGGAAATATGATTCCAGAAGGTTAGGGCAAAGACAGTAAAGGCGCGGTCAGGGCCTTCATGGAGTCTGTGCGTGTGCGAAGAAGGTGTACAGACAGGGTGAGAAAAAATCCCGTCACTGTGCGATTTGCTTTGCGAGCATCAGGCCATGCAGTGGATGCACCGTAAAAAGTCTGTCCAATGGTTACTTAAAAAGACAAGGGTGTGACACGTAATACATTTTAATAGATTTTAAGTACTACAACTTTGATTAAAAAGTGGTGAATAAATTAACTCAATTTTAAACCAAAAAAAAAAATGATTACATGCTAATAAAAGCGACTGTTAAAATGTGTTGGAATTAGTAATAGCATGCCAAAAAAAAAAAGTGGAAAATCCAAATCAATTTCACAGGAAAAACTGATTTATATTTAGTAAGTATCTGAGCAAAAGTAGTCTGAATTTGATTTATATTTATTGAATATCAATGAAATTGATGTAAGCGTACTATATATCTGGATAAAAATTATTTGGATTCACTAAATGAAATAAATTGTATCAACAGCACATTGTTGCTTAATTCAACACCTTTACAGTGCAGTTCTTATTTATCTGTACCTAAATTAATTGTTTAAATTCAACTTTTAATTGGTATCACAGGACTTAAAATCTATTATTGGTTGCCATAATTTTTCTGTGTCCTATCCATGTGGCTAGCAGAAGGATGACCCTAAGCGGTACACCATTAACATCATAACTCCAACGGGGAAACTGTTCAGTCCACATTCCTCCATAAACTGCTTAATGTGACCATAAAGTGTCTCTGCGTCTGCCCATTCAGAACAATCCACAAATCCCAGGAACCAACCATGCAGTTCAGAAAAGTATACGATGCCCAGTCAGAATTATAAATGAGACGTTGATGTGGAGACAGGTCAGACTATATACTGATGTTAGACATGAGACTCAGGCCTTCCACCCAGTGCATGCTGGAATAGGCAGTTTTGCTACATAACGATCATTGCTGTTCCCTTTCATGTCACCATAAAATAAAAATATCAAACTCAAATCCAGGTTTAATCGTGATGAGAAAGAGTACAGTGTGGCTGGTGCCTCTCGTGGAGCCAGCAGAGTAGTTTTTAGTGAGCGTTTCTTGGGAGACAGATCTGTGGCCCTGATGGAAATGGGTCACCAGACCTGGCCCAACATGGTTCTGCTCTGTTGAAGCCAACATGCCATAACCTGGCCTGGTGTCGCAGTGCCTCACACAAGCACACACACACACACACACACACACACAAACACAGTGTAGAGGTGATCAGTCATAGCAAAATACTATTGACAGGTGTGAAGAGGAGACAAATATGTAGCTGCTGCTCAGAGACATTGCACCTGGCTCATGTGGAGGGAAACTCTCTCTCTCTCTCTCTGTGTGTGTGTGTGTGTGTGTGTGTGTGTGTGTGAGTGTTCTGAGGAGGATTCAGGATTAGCACATCTGCTGCAGTGGTACAGTGATAAATATCTCTCTCTGTATGGATTCTGGCAGAGGCAATCTGCTTCCTGCGACTTACAGCCATGTTATTCTGATTCATCATAACTACAGCACACAAACACACGCACGCATGCACGCGCACACACACACACACACACACACACACACACACACACTTGGACAGGGAGGATGAAAGCAAAGATGCAGCAGAGTTCTTAATTAGACAAGCAAGAGAAGACAACACAAGGATCCATGGAGTTTGAAAAATGTTACAATGGTAAGACTTAAAAAGCTGCACAAAAGACCAATGATGCTCTCAGGTATCAGAAACAGAGACTCTTGATGTGAGCAGATCAGCATAGTAATACACAAAGTGTCAGCTTTAAACATGGCCATGGCAGAACATTCCAACAACGTTTGAGCTTGTTTTCTTCCCAGTTAAAGCAACGTTAAAGTGTCTATTAATACGTCAGTTGTCCAGTCAAGAAAGTCACAGCAAACATGTGAGGCACAAAAGTCATAGTCAGTGAACTGTACATAGGGAATTTGACCTTTTCGACAAAAACATTATTACCTGAATTTAGCTTGTCAGGTCAGGAAGTAACAAATCCCAATAGTTATTCTTTGCAAGTTACTGATGCCATTTGTTGCTTTAAGGTTAGAAACTGCGTTTTAAATTGATGTTTCAGTGGACACGAGTCTGCCTGTTGCTAATGTTTTTGTGGTTGTAACATAAATTTGTCGTAAATTGAAGTGGGCCATTTCTGGAATTTAAATCAGTATTATTATCACCCTTTAGTTTCCACCATATTGGAACAGACATGCACAAACGCAAAACAAAATACGTCTGTTATGGTTAGTTTTTTTTCTAACGTCTGAAGATCCTCAGTCTTCAGGACCAAGTCCCGGGCAACCGGACTTTTCTGACCCCTGAAGAGGTTTCCACCTCTGATCTTCTTTCTAATACATCTGTATCTGAATATGGTCATCAGGTCAATCAAGCCCTTTACTTCATAGTTGTTGAATGTAAGATCAGAAATCCTCAGGATGTCGGTATTATAACATGCTGGCTGAACTCTCTCCCATTTTGTTATATACAGACAGAACTCACTGGATGTCGAGTTAGATTATGTCCATATTCAGCCAGTTAAATTAGTAAATGCATCTTTTTCTCTGTTTCAGCCTTTCTCTCCCAAACCAGAGCTTTAATAAAACGATGATGTAAGCTGCTCAGCGAGGGTCCGACTGTGTGACAGTAAAGTTAAGACTACTGTTAGTCACCCCTAACTTTCTCTGTGATCAATTTAAATATCGATCTGCTGTCACAAACCTGGACTCATTTTATCAGACCACGTCACTACCATGGCACAACGATGTGATCACCTGTCTGTCTCTCTCTCAACCCACCTGGAAACACTGTATGATAATGAAAGAGCGTAGTGTAGATGTAGTCTGCGATACTTCTGCTTTGTTGGTATGCTAATTTATTGTATGTGAACCTCAGCAGTTTGCGTTCATGCAGACACATGCATATGAATGAATGGCTCCTGCCAGGGAATATTTTAGTTCCAAAACAGATTTTCCTCATCAGCTCTGATATTCATAAGTTGCAACAGCTAAAGCCAGAGAGCCCTCTCACGTCTCGTTCAGCCGGAGCCGTAAATGATGTTGGTTTGAAATACTGGGAGCCGTGGGGCGCTCGGCTCCACTGAGAGAGACATGAGCTCCCGGAAAAACTCACGTGACAAATGTAGGGAGAGCTCTAAACTATCGTAATTCCTGCAGCGGCAATCCATGCGGGGTCGCACGTTACGCACTGGGCATGGCCTGGTCTGTTTAACACGCACAAGTAACACAAACCACTGTCTGGACAGGCGGGGGGGGAAACGCTGCTGAAGCTGCTGGGAGAGGACTATATTCAGAAGTTGGTTATTCAAAACATTCCTGAAAGATAAGAGAGAAAAGAGGCAGAGGTCATACAAGAGGGGAAGAAGAAAGAGGGAAAGAGGACGAGAGGAGCGGAGGAGGCAGAAGGGAAATGATTCGTTCCAGCTGAATGCACAGTTCTTACATATCGATACGGCATTTATGTGTATGTGTGTGTAAAAAATAATAATATACGGGTGTTGAGTTTTAGCAGCTAAGAGGGGAATGTTAAAGACCACTGACCTACCTGACTGTGATGCACATTACAAATCTGACACTTGATTGGGATTCAGTCATTTCATGTGCAGCTGCTCACCATCTGGACTGTCTGTCTGCATCTGCTCACTGATATGTGAGCTAGACCTCTTCCTGCCTGGATTTTACTTTTGCATTTCTATTTTGCTTACTTGGCCTTTCACTGTGAATATGGTAATAAATAGGTGGTCTGTAAATGTCATCCACAATGACACGTGGTAGCATGTTCTGGCCCGCCACCTCTGTAATTAAGAGCTGTTCAAGTGCTGTTCAATAGTTTATGTGGAGATGTGGGTTAAGTCTGTCACCAGTGCACATAGCTAAGTTCTCACGAAGGGATCTACTTCAAAAAATTGAGCCGATGGCAGCGAGCTAGTCTGCAAAGCACAGGCCTGCCCATCAGGAGGACCCACCTGCTGAACCACAGCTGCCCAATGCAGGAAAAGGAAAAGCTTTACAGGTTAAATTCAATTCAGTTTTATTTATATATAGCGCCATATCATAGCAAAGTTATCTCATAGCACTTGTTAACATAGAGCAGGTCTAGACCGACCCAACAATTCCCACCACGAGCAAGCGCCAAGCGACAGTGGCAAGGAAAACGGCCTTTCCACAGGCAGAAACCTCGAGCAGAATCAGGCTCTGGGTGGGCGGTCATCTGCCTCCACAGGTTGGGTAGAGAGACAGAGAGCCATGAGCTTTTAAGTGTACAGTGGGTAATTGGCTGCTGAAGTGAGAAACAGAACAAATTTAAAATGGCTCTAGCTAGAGCAGTGAAACACACAGCCAACCCGGAAATGAGGCAATGCGCTTACCGCAGTACGTCAGGTTGTGAAAGCACGGAGACATTTACACACACGACTCACAGCTGGACTGATCAGACCAGGAGTGTATATCTGATTCCCCGACACTGAAACACAGCACAGTGAATCGGACTGAGCTGCCCTCCAGCAGACAGAAACGTCACCCTTTAAACATAATCACAGGATGCTTTTGTGGTTCACCATCACAGTTCACACACACACACACACAGTTAATTGCTGATTATACTATTTACACTAGCTGTGTGATGGAAAATTTGATTAATTCCAGTGTATGGAAAAGATCATTACTTTTCAATAAGGCATCCCTGTGTGTGTGTGCACGTGTGTGTGTGTGTGTGTGTGTGTGTTCGATTGGCATCCCCATTTAACATGCAACATGTGATGTGGCTGCACTGCATTGATTTAAAATACATAAAATGAAATAAATGTTAAATACAATACATACTTTTTCCTTCCCTACATATACATTTACTGCGTCATAATATCTTGTGTGTTTAAAGCCTGTTTCTTAGCTCTTTGTTTCCTTAGTTGTTGGATTTCAATTCATTCGGTTAAAGACAAAGTGAAGAGCTGTATACAATAAGCCACTGTCATTAGTTTTCATGAGGACGTGCACACTGCCTTTTCTTTTTTGAGATGGAAACACATCATCAGTGCCAAATAAAAATCAATCAGCTGCCCAATCACAGCCTGAGGGCGGAACCGTGGGCAGGCCTCATGTCGCAATTGACAATGAAAAAGAATTGAATCCATTCTTGAAGCAGCTGCTCATTGTGGTATTTATCAAACACACAGCAGGAAATAGTGCATTTGTTGGGGACTATTTTCAGTGGTGGATGGATCGACAATTGGCGCTCCAGTGAGTATTTGGGCCACGGTATGTAAATACACTATGGTGTGTGTCTCATTGATGTGTTTTAAAAGTTTTTATGGTACAGAGGAAGAAGATCTATAACAATTTGATACATTCACTGCTGGTTTGAGTCTGAACATGACATTTATTGATTATAAGGAAAATATAGAAAATGACCAGTAGAGAAACTGGTATCTCTGTTCCTCATGAATATCCACCTGTATGTCCGTATGGGACACCGTATCCCTATTAATGTTGTCCACCTTTGACTCCCCCAAATGATTACAGTGGAGGTGACTGGGATTTGAATGAATGGAAACAAAATTGAAATGAACATGGAGTATTAAAAAAGAAGCAAGCAAAGTTCTGATGAGGATGAAACAAGACAGAGATCCTTTATCAATCTGAGACATCATCCATCACTACTGTTTACATTGTGATGAACCTCTCTGCCCCGTCCGCCTGTTATTTGATTTGTGGGGTCATCAGCAACACCGGCAACACCTGGGTCCTACGTGGAGGGGTTTCCTTCAAAAACCTCTTGGAGCTCAGTTGCTTGGTGTTTTTTTGGTTTTTGATTGCTGTTTGGCTTGTGTTGCTGCACCGTGCAACATTGCAGCCACTCATGCATGTTTGTGACGACATTCAGAACCACATCTAGTTCAGTCCAAATTGCGTGAAGTCTTCTTACTTGTGTGGACTCTGGGTAGCCAAGTATCCCAGCATGCATTTCACAGCCTGAGATGTTGAGTCCAGCTGAAAGCTCTTTTTTTTTTGTTAATTTTGGTCTTAAAACTGATAACATCTCACAGGTTTTGAAATTTTTTTCAGGAGCAAAATTATCTATTTAGATTTATCCAAATAACACGTGTTTATGATATTAGGACTGACCGGTCGTCTCAGCAGCTAGTGGCCTTTACAGATTGGGTAGCAGATGCTCTTCTGACTACATCTCACTGTCAATGAGGTTATTTTGATCTTCAGAAACAGTCTGTTAGTGTTCCTTTGTCATAGTACAGTCAGGTACAGGTGCTGAGGTGTAATCACCTGAGATTCACTGCCTCAGTTGCAAACGGATCATACTGCGTCCTGGGAAGTCCGGAGTTGAACTTGCCAAGTTTGAACCCCCTGGCAGTCTGAACTTGGCATACTAGGTACTGAGAAAGAACTATTGATTATATGGCTTTGTTCAGACTGCCAGCCCAAGTCCTCATGAAATGCAATTTGGATACAAAACACTTTAGAGGCGGATTGAAATGCGATTCCAATCAAATTTCTAGAGTATCAGTCCGGACGCTCTGGCTGCTCAAATTGCATTTCAGAGTGTCTTAAATGCGTCACTTGCAGCACAACACACAACGACGACGTAAAATCCAGAGTCACAGAAGTGCATCAGCGCCTCCTCTGTCACTGAGTTTATCTTCTGTGATGGAGCAGTTATGCACTGCGACTTGACAGCGCGACTGTTTAAAGGGCGAGATGATGGATCTCCAGCTTCATGCTTCCATGTTGGAACGTCGCGTCACCAGCGTACATAGTTACTGATGCCTAAGTTGTTACCACAGCAACCCATGCAGATATTGGTGATGTCTGGGCACACAAATCTAATCCGATCACTTGATAATAATTATGCAGACTATCTACATCTATATCAAAGTCTTTAAGACAGAAAGGAAAGGCCCTGAACGTGAAAAGCTTTTAACACACTCACAGAGGATTAACATGTGGCAGCAGTATTCTCAAACAGCTGCAGGTAGAAGGTTTTTCTCCTACAGAACCGAGAATATAGAGAATTACAGATATCCTGTCTGGTTTTAAAAATTATAACATAACTGACCTTTTCATGTTTTCCAGTAAAGAAAAGGTCTAGATTTTGGTGCCTTAGATGAAGAAAACACAATTGCACAACTTTTTTTTCCTTGGAATATCAACCCAAAGGTCAGAAGCCTAAATCAGCCCCAGGTTCCTGCAATCTGATGTTACAGGACACACAACCTAGACTGTTGTTGTTTGAAGGAGGAAGGAGCAGAAGGATCTCTGATTTCATGGGATTCATCAGGAGGGAAATATTAGACATTAGACATCCAGTGAAGATACATTATTATGATCTGTGACATTACAGAGTCTATTAGCAGATGACAGTTTGATGAACATTGACATATAACAGCAAGTAGGGCATGCACAACGTTTATGTTACATGTTTTACTAGCAGAAATATACAGTATGGAATACAAGACTTTAAGATTTAAGATTTTTTTCATATTTCATCTCAACTCTCTGACAAAATTAGGATGTTGACATAAGCTAATTCCTGCAGTGTGTTCAGCTCATTGGTGTCAGAGTTCTGCTACACTTGCTCATTTAAAATCATCAACATTGAAGATCCGAGTGTTTTATGCATAAACATCTTGAGTGAGAGTTTGCAGCTGCGTGCACTGCTTGGATGAACAATGAAACCACAGGCCATTGTTCAGTACATACTGTGGAAGGAGGGCACAGGACATAGCATACCGTACAGGCTTCACCGCTGCAGCACATCGTACAGCATGTGGAAGTTTAATCTGGAGCAGTTTCCTGGATCTTCCATTAGTTCGGCACTGTTGACTCAAAGGATGATTATGGAAATGATTTGCATTTTAAGTACCCTTATTTTATATATTGCATTAACATATGATTCTTCATCTTGTTAACACAGTGAGCAGCACTTCAGGTCAGGCATGTCCTTCAGCTTGATCTCATTGCTCAGTTTGCATTTTTACTGCCCACAGTTGCTTTGTCGCTCCACTGCTTTGGTCCAGACTGAAATATCCACAAATATGACTCCAATGACATCCAGGGCCCATAGACCATGTATTCTAATGATCTTAATGATCCCCTGACTTTTTATTAGCAGTACCAGCAAATGCTTTAGTTGGTAGATTGAAATCTCTCAACAGCTATTGGATGGATTGTCATTGTCATGTGGTTCAGACGTTCATGTTCCCCTCAGTTTGAACTGTAATAACATCTTCCTTTGACGTTTCGTTTATCAGATACACGCATGTCCACAAAAACCTGCAGAACTAATGACATTCCCATCAGCCTCAGCTGTACATTGTGCTCAGCGCTAATTCTCAAATGACTGTCTCTTTTTGTATTTTACTTCATTTTATTCATCTAAATGTTGTTCTAATGTAGATTTGTCTTACATAAAGCACTGTGATGTCTCTGAGTTTAAGGGGCTCTATATAATCCATATGCCTTACCTATGACATATAGTCTGGATATTTGGTGTCCCCAGAGGATGGTTCCTAACCATTACCAGACACCATCAGGTTCAAATACCCTTTGACCAGATATCCAGTATATTCACACGTATTTTGTGAGTGTGAACTCTTTCCATTTCAGAAACTCAATGACCCTCCAGCCAAAATGATTTGTCATCCTTAACGTCATCCCCTCATGGCCTTTCCTCCTGCCCTTCCATCAGGGCAAAGCAAGACTCCAAGAAGAGTAAATTCTGTCATGTCCAAGACTTTTGTATTTGGGTTGGTTTATGTTTTAGTTTTTTAACATGGAAGAGGTTCATATCAGAGGTTTTTGTGGCGATTACAGCCAACGTCACCCTTTTCTTATCTTCTGTGGCTTGTGTGTGTGTGTGTGCTACATTAAGTCTTTAGTTTAGTAAACATGGATTTCAAATTGAAGATTTTGGGACTAAAGCATCAGAGCTTAGAAGAGATAGGCCACTAAACAGAAACAATGATGAATGGGTCTGGGGGTGCATGCCCACTTACATTGGCTAGCAATGCTCTGCAGTGAATAATGGGCCTAAGGAGCAAAATTCTAAAACCACAAAAAAGTGTGAAAGGTTGTGACACACATTTTATCAGAACAAGACATAGAAAAGACTTGAATACTTAATGACTGGACATCAGTCAATGCAGATCAATATATCTGGACAAGTGCTATGCACTATTTGCCGGTATCACTGGAAAGTACATTTACATCAGATGATTCCTCACAGTTAACGCAACGATTTCACGAAATCAAACCTAATTTATTTTACTGGTTATGATAGGCATTTTACCAGCAATACTGGGTGCATTCTGCCGCCTTGAGAAAAGTCTTGTTTGTTCGGCAGCTCCGAGACCTCCAAGTTGAAAATCTCTGAACTTTTCAGAAAGACGCTGGTGTTGTCATGGGCACTTTTTTCAGGCAACCAATCATATATTAAATAGGGCTTGTCACCCTGCTAACCCAGAAAATGAAGAAAAACATCCTGAGCTTTATGATATGTCAGACAGAGACAGAAAAGATCTGCCGGAAACTGAATGTAGCTGGTGTTTATTTTGGTCCCTCTCACCGGTCTCGCTGTGGTCATTCTAGCTGCAACAGGCAGCTGCTTGCAGCCACTGTGCTACCTGCCCTCTGGGGACCATGAATGTCTGAACCAACTTTCATGGCAATCCTTCCAATAGTTGTTGAGGTATTTCCCCAAAATCCAAAAATGTCAACCTCATGGTTGCGCCTCTGGGGACCATGGATGTGTGTATAAAATTTAAATGGTTTAGGAGTTATTTAAGCTGGCCTGAAGTGATGCACTGACCAACTAACACGCATTAACAGCCTCCCTTGAGCGGTGATGCAGGTGTGGCTAAAAACTGTCATCTAATGTAACCGAGGTTTTGCAGAAATCAACGGTAATATCAACGTTCATGTCTAACAAAAGGGTTGGGTCATGCACTGGCCATTTTGCCATGATGTTTGTTGATGTACATGGTTCCCAGATGTCACACAAAATAGTAAAAGCTAAAAGGCAGTCTGTCTCACGTCTATGGTTGCTGTGTCCTAATTCCAGTGTCAGCCATTGCAAGTTTTGATGCCCACTTTATTAAATGTGTTAATGCACACGTACAGAAATCTTGATGAAAACTACATGTCTGAACATACACTCT
The DNA here is from genome assembly GCA_036023855.1 of Gadopsis marmoratus. Taxonomy (NCBI): domain Eukaryota; kingdom Metazoa; phylum Chordata; class Actinopteri; order Centrarchiformes; family Percichthyidae; genus Gadopsis; species Gadopsis marmoratus. The sequence continues at coordinate 8,648 of JAVQJF010083951.1, read as the reverse complement.
GCTGTGTGTGTGCATTTTGGTTCTGTAAATGAGCCGTTTGCAGGCTATAGAGTTGAAAGTCAGTCACTAATCCTCTCTGGCTGGGAGCTCCACCTCTCTGCTTTGCATGGACAGCTGAGGCCCACATCAAACGGAAGTAATAGACCCTGGTCATTAGTGGACACTTGGTCCCCAATATTAGCATTGTACACATAGTTAGCATATTTGGTCCTTATGTACAGAAGGCTGATTTAATGTCACATTACAGTGTGTCAGATGATATTTTGGAGGCTGGACAAAGACAGGGTGACCTTAGTGTGAAACTGAGTGAATAAGACTGACTGTGGTCTTATATTTAAAACATATCGGCCCCTCCATGAGGTCAGACAGACAGGTTGGCAGTCAGACAAGTCTGTGGGCAAGACATCATCATGAAAAATGTCCCTCTTGGTTTCCTGTGTCAGTTTCAGGATAACGTTGGCAGTCGTTGTGGAGTACAGTACAGTGCTTGGAGGATGACGTGAGATATTGGAGTCTAAAGGAGAAGCAGTAGCCTGATTCCATGTGCCAAGGCCTCGGGTCCTGGCCTTCGTAGAAGGCCAGAGAACAAAGCAGGACTAGTTCATGGCTGATACACACTTCTCCTCTGCTTGTGTCAACATTCACATCTTCTGCCAAATAGATAGAATTTTAAATATACAGCTTCCCTGAGCAGGTTGGAGACATTTCTTATTACCAGTTGTTACCACGATGGTGAAGACATGAGGAAAGTTCCTTTTGATATTTAGGTCAAACTGATAGACCGCTGTCTGTGAAATGTGATAGCATACTATGAAACAGTCTATTGTAGAAGTGTTAATGCTGCACTGTCTGCAATAAGAATTTGATTATGGATGAATGAGTAACTGTAACTGAACAAATAGGACAAACGGCTGTGGCTCAGGAGGTAGAGGGGCTCATCCTGTACTGTACTTGGAGGTTCGATCCCGGCTCCTCCGCATGTCAAGTGTCCTTGGTCAAGACACTGAACCCCAGGTGGAGGCCAGCACCTTGTATGGCAGCTATGTCGCCTTCGGTGTGTTTGAATGGGTGAATGAGACCAATCTGTAAGCACTTTGGGAACCGTTAAGGTTGAAAAGCGATATATATAAGTGAAGTCCATTTACCCAACTCTGCTGAACAGGGCATGGTTCTTTCATAGTGTTTCTGTGAATGGTGATAATTGTCTCAAACGTATAAGAGAGAGAGAGAGACAGAGGAGATAGCACAGACAAATCTTATTGATGTCAATAAGTCACAAGGAGCCACATTCTCGCTTGTGGTTGTTTGTGATCAGTTTCGTGACAGTTAAAGATGCATCATTCATGACTTGGGGATCTGTATAATGGATTACAGAGACAGTGGACACACTCTGCTCTGTCAAAAGTCAAAGTCTGCTTTATTGTCAATTCTGTAGCATGTACAGGACATACAGAGGATTGAAATTGCATTACTCTCAAACCCTTGGTGCAAACAACAAGCTAAGCAAAAGTAATATAACCAACTAAAAAAAACAAGACAATAAGGGCAACCAAAATACCTAAAAACAAATGGCACATTGCAAATTTAAATCTGTCAGGTTGGGTCATGTGAAGTGTCAGCGCAAATATATATGATATTAGTGCAATAGAATTAGCTTATACCTTGGTAAAACGGAATGTTGTGCCTGTGCAGTTCTTGAGGGTGTCAGAGTTCAGTTTTGGGGGTCAGTGTGCAGGGGGCAGGAGGGGGAGGGGGGGCTTCAGTCTGCTGGTCCTGGCCCGCAGGCTCCGCAGTCTCCTTCCTGATGGCAGCCAGCTGAAGAAGCTGTGTGACGGGTGGGTGGGGTCCCCTGCGATGCAGAGGGCTTTCCAGGAGAGGCGTGAACTGTAAATGTCTTGGAGGGAGTGGAAAGAGGCACCGACGATCTTCTCAGCTGCTCTCACGATGCGCTGTAGGCGGTGCAGGCGCCATACCACACGGTGATGCCGCTGGTCAGGATGCTCTCGATGGTGCCTCTATAAAAGGTGCACATGATGGGGGCCGGGGCTCTAGCTCTTCTCAGCTTGCAGAGAAAGTAGAGGCGCTGGTTGGCCTTCTTGGCCAGTGATGTGGCGCTAATAGTCCAGGAGAGGTCCTCTGTGACGTGCACACACAGGAACTTGGTGCTGCTCACTCTCTCTACTGCAGCACAATCACAACAATTTATGCTACGTGGGATTATGGTGATAAACAGCTGCAATTGTTAATCCTATAATTAGTATGTCAAATAAATTCATGATTGGCTGTAAAGCATGTGTGCGTGTGCGTGTGTGTGTGTGTGTGTGTGTGTGTGTAAAAATGCCCCAGATCTTTTCTTGCTGGGACTATGTAGCTAGGGGTCTTTTGGTGGGGCTGTGGAATTAAATACTTGAATAAACCCAGCTAGGTGAAGGCTGAAGGTGCTCAATAGCAGTGTGTTTCCAACATTAACAGGAAAACGGTCATGTTCCAAGTTTTGGGACTACAGTTCCATGATGCCCTGGGGGATGTTGCCATGGATTCAGTGATTTGTCAGAATTTATGTTCAAACTATCACTGTGTTACTGCGATACTGAAGAAAACTTTAAAACAGGAGGATTCTCAGGCAAGTTCTGCAGTCTGTTGTGTCTGATTGATTTTTTTTTAAAGTAAGGATTTATGGACATTTATTCATTATGGAAAACATCAAATATCGTATGAAAATTTGCATCGTGCCTGTGTGTTCAGATTTGACTGAGTTAGGACTCAGAGAAGGCGTGCGATTTTTCACAGAAATTGGCAAAAAAATCAGTCTCTGAATCAGCTCCATGAGCTGTGAGTCTCTGCTGCAGCGGATTTCACGTGGTAACACACAGTTTGCAGATATTTCCAGCAGCCATCACGAGTCTCCTGTACTTAAACCCTGATGGCACTGAGGGATATGTGTGCGGCCGCAGACCAAGCAAGGCCCATTTATCTCAGCTCTCTGGGTAGACAACTCATGGGAGAGATAATAAGACATGTTCAATTTATATCAGCTGATGGAGGAGCGCCCTGCAGGCAGACACGCCTCCTAAATATTTTGTTCATCTGGCACCTGGTAACACACACACACACACACACACACACACACACACACACACACACTTGCAATCAGTGCCAGTTTTGCACCAGTGACTCTGACATATGACAGTATTATAGGCGTGCTTTCAAAACCTGAGCTCTATGTTGCTATTGATTTCTCCTCTCCTTTGGGTCCACTTCACCTCGTCACCACCTCCTCCTCTTCTTCTTCTTCTCTCTCACTCTCCGTCTCATTGCTTTAACTCACAGTCTCCCTCCCATGCTGCGATTCATATGAATGGACCTTTTACCAGCGAGCAATAGGCTGATTTGGTGAATAAAGTATTGTGAGGGGCAGAGCAGGCCAATTGCGGGAGGCCAAAGGACCATGATCCATGAGATGAAGCGGCCTCTTTCTCTCTGGCATGTTTCCTGCCTTCCACCTGAGCTCTTCTACTTTCTCTCCTTCCATTTGGGAGATTACAAGAGGAGAGATTACCTCCTGGCCTCCTGCTGGCCCAGACATTGATCTGAGGGCAGAGGCTAGCAAGCAAAGGGAGCCAACCTTATTTTCTATTTTTAGTTCTGTTCACCACATTTGTCTTTTGCTGAAATAATAGCCCACAAAGGACCAAAGCAATGGATGAAGTATTCCAGGCTGAGTATGCTGTTCATTTAGAGGACGTCAAGCATGTCTTCAGCTACGTTTAGCATACACAGCGTGAACAAGGCCATAGATGTCTGTGGATTTGCTGTTTGGCCTCTGACTCCAGGGGGTTTATTGTTGTGTATTAAGGGGTTACATTGTAGCGTTGGAGCCTGTGCACTAAGCCACTGTAGCTGCATTTCAAAAATGTAACTACACAACGGGACTATGGGGATACCACATGGTGATCACAAAAGCTGTGATTGGTCAGTTTGGACCGTCTGTGTTTCTAAATTCTGCTGGAGTTTTTTGAATGTGACGGCAACATATGGGAAGCTCATCTCCTTTTCAGTAACACACATCTACTAAAGCATTCTCCACCGCAAACCTTCTGCTGGTTTTACATTGACAGATGTAAAGCCAGCAGCTGCTTGGCAGCCGTCTAGTCTCCGATTCAGTAATTAGACAAGGCAACCATTACTACAACCTTAATGCACACAGACAAGCAGGCGATAGTAATGCATTTTTTAGCATATTAATATTATTATTATTTAAACCCTTTATTCTGTAAATATTGAATGCATCTTTAGCCCTGCCAGCAGGCTCCAGCAGATACATGGTATTTGGTGAGTAGAGTATTGTGAGGGGCAGAGCAGGCCAATTGCACCTGCGTGTTTAGAACTAAGCAGCACGCGCAGCCATGGCCAAGCAGCCACCATCACCACCAATACATGGGAGCATTCCTTTTCTTTACTGCGGCGGTCGGACGCTGTTAATGTATTGCTTTCGATTGCACCCTTCCATGGATCGCCACTAATGACTGGGAGGGTGATATGAGAAAGGCCAGAAATAACGTACGCAGATATATTTAGTTATTTTGTGCAATCGTTGGAGTACACGGTGCCACTATAACACACTACAAGAGCAGCTATCAGTACTTTCACAGTAGTAAAGTGAGCAGCGTATTACTCCACTAAGTAAAAGAAGCCTCAGTCCAGCAGCCCAATACACTCACACAGGGTGCCCGTGCATCGCTGGCCTGGGGAAGTCATGCAGCTTAAATTTTGTGGAAGTTAAGAAAGTAGGAGGTTTGTTTTTATCAACAGCGATTGTCAAGCATACAAGGGCATAGGTCTCTATTTGAAAATATAAACTCAACTTACAGTCAAATTAGGTTGAGAAATGATCAGCTGTTTTCTTTGTCTTGTCTAACCATAAAATAGAATATTACATTAAGACTATTGACTCATCTAAAGAAGCCCCCAAAATGTCAAATATCAGGCTGATTCACGCAAGCAGACTTCAACTCTGAGAGCAGAGTTAACCTACGAGATCGTGCATGCCCTCCAGCGTTCGCCAAGCAGAAACTCTGTTGCGCGTGGTGGCTGCTTAGTTCTATACATGCAGGTGCAATTATTTGCCTCTCCCTATGTTTATTTTCACACCCGCAGCTGCAAGTACAACTCTCAGTTGATTAATTTGTGCGCGAGGAGTTATTGTATATTGTGCGTGTGACAGCTAATAGCTGCGTGTGTGTAATGATATAAATTGCTTTGTGAGCATGTTTCATCACGCTCGCGACTTTTGACATACATCTGACGCGATATGTCTCTGCAAGGAAGTAACGCAAGGACAAAGAGAGACACTCACACTGCAGTCCGTGATGCTGCATGGCAAGCTTTTTAACTAAGCTTTCAACTGATGTTTTAGCCCCTTTAGACGTTTCCCTGACTGGTCACACTGACCTTCTTTCAGGACCTTCAGTCAAAACCAGCAGTCTAATATGATTGATGCGAGGAATTTCTGATATGCTTTCAAACACTGTCCAGCTCAGCGGCTGAACAATGCACTCCTGGGACAGGCTTTTTAATACGCTGCACACTGACGGGTGCTCAGAGAACAGGCTGTATTTGTGTTAGTGAGTGAACCCTCTAATTGATGATAATGGCGGAGCTGCAGGGGCAGCCGAGCAGAAAATGAAGAATCTATTAATCTGAATTGTAATTTGAAAGTTTTAAAAGGTACTATTAATTGGGTCTTTTTTTTTTCCAAAGGAGAGGCTAATAGAGGCGTTTTATTGCTGCCAAGATCCAGGAGAGAGATATTAGAGAGACTTTTAGCATTTTAATGAAACAGGTCTTACCTTGAAATGCTGAATGCCTTCCCCTCAGCATACAGATAGATGAGAAGCTCAGTCAAAATGAAAAAACTCAAATTGCATGTTGTGAGTACTAAATACAATTATTCTCAGACACAGTTGGGTTGTTATTCATCTGGGGCCTCATTCATCGAAGGGTGTGCATAGGAACTAGTGTATTTATCGTGCTCACACCTTCATAAATGATAAACCTGTTCTACATCCATCTGCTCGTGCACTTACAGGCTCATTTACATACAGACACACCTCCAGAAACAGTCATCACATCCCTCTGAAAGTCCTGTAGACTTAAAGTTGAGTTACTTATGGAAAAATGCAGAGAATGACGGGAAAAGATGAAAATCATCACTAATAGTGCGGTAAAGATACTGCAGCGTACTGCTAGCTAGAGTCCTAGCATGCATGAAGAAGAACTACAGGCTGCTCACCTCCAACTCCTTCTACTGGCTACAGCTTCTGTGTGGAAAAGTACCGGATGTGTGTGCAGCAGGAGATCAGATGGAGGTTGTAATTCTTATTAAGTGACTTAATTGAGTTTGTTTGGCTACACTGTAAACAGATACACCAGCAGCTGTTCCAGCGTTGGATTTCTGGCAAACTTGCTGTTCAACTGCTGTTTGCTGTAGTATTTACCCACACCTGCTGTTACCACGGTAACCATGAGTGCCATCAAATCAACCAGGACAGAATTCTGAAGGATTACTATGGCACTTTTTTCTAATCTCTAAGGATGCTCTAAGAAGTACGTGCCCACAGCAAGGCAGGGATCATTTCACTGGTCAACACTACACCTGGCTTTCTATTGGTTGGGGGAGTTTGACCTATAGTTGGTTTGCTCTGGTCCGAATCAGTTGATGAGTTTCTACACTTGGAGCGTTTTCCCCTTGGTTCAGTTTCTTTTCACACAAATCCTAATCGCTGCAAACCAAGAATGTTCACACCGCTTATTGTACAGTTTATTGCAGCTACGTGTGCACTCAGTTTTTACTGTTGCTGAATACAGTTGGCCATGGTTTCTGCCCGACAGCAACGATATGTTTTAAAGTAGTTCAAAGCCTGCATGTCTCAGAGGGAGCTGTGTGAAGTGATAAATGTCCTCAAGTGATGTCATATGAGTCAGAGTTGGTTCTCCGCTGCAGGCTCCGGGCTACATTAGCCGCTACTAGCGTAACACACCCCAATGTACCACCTGGCTGTTAACGGTTGAGCTGCATTGTGGGTAATGCAGACACCAGGTTTTGATGAGAAGGAACAATGTGTGGGCAAAAAGGTTCTGTTGCAACGATTCCGGTCCTGTTTTTGAAACTGCCTTCGTGAGTCCGACAGGGTCATACAAGTGAGATATTAAATTCCCAAACAAAAATTCCAAAACAAGGCTTGTTCTCAAGCTTTCCAGTGCACATGATGGCTTTTCTATTTCCTCGATTCAGCTCCCTAAAACAGACCACACACACACAGGACATGTCAGATGGATTTCAGAGTTTCCAGTGTAATGGCCACAGGGACGAATGATTCCCCTCACACAGCTCACACTCATTTCTTGCTTTGCTGTGACTGCTGGCAGAGGCAGCCTCCCACAGGCTGGACGTAATCACTATTGACAAACGCCTGCGTTCTTATCAAGTCAAAGCAATGTGGATGGGAGACATCAAATACCAAAGACAAGAATAAAAGCTGCTGGATGCTTGTTATCCAAGGAAATTCCTTCTTAATAAGCTCCTGACAATGTCGACACACTGGCAGCATACAAGTTAAAGGTCTTTCAAGGCAGATTCAATATTTCTGCCATTTTAAATATGTTTCATTTGAATAGCTGTTGTGATCGTGCTGCAGAGTTGTGCATTTCAGTTAGGTCTGTAAGACAGCAACACACAATAGCACACTGACATGGAGTCATTAATGTTGTCAGTTGGCTGGCCTCACAGGGGGGTGTTAAACTAATAGCATTAAATTGTATTAAGCAGAATACACACGGAGAGACACTTAAATAAATCACGTAGAACAGTGGTGGGGCTTTCATCACTGAGGAGTGAAAATAATTCAGATGCTTTGCCTGAAATATGGTTTCTTGAAAAATCTTCAATTCCCTGGACAACCGTGATCCGTGCAAGACCTTAAAATCTGGCTGCGTTTCTGGGCAGAGTACACTCCTTAATAAAGTCACCGTTGGCGAGTGGATTCCGTGCTGGCCAATACGTTGAGCCAGCTGTAACGAGCCCTTGCGGCGTTTTCCTGAGCGCAGTTGACCCGGGCAAATTGTCTTTGCTGAGCAGGCAGACCTTGAAGGAGGCACATTTTGCCTCCTCCATCACGACGATTGACTCTTGAAACAAACACAGTCCCCTTGAAAGTATTTCAGTCATGTCTAGTTTGTGTCACTTGCAAAGCCTCTCTGGCACAGAAAGGTTTTAATTTTAAAATAACTCGGGGGCAATAATCAAAGGTCAAAGGTCCATCATTTACAGCGTGTGAGCTGTCACACTGGAGGGTGTGACCCTTGAGGTAATCAGACACTTCAGGCACCGATCAATCACTTGAAATGGGTTCTTTATTCGTTCAGTTCACTGCTTGTCGTTTGTACTCTTTCCTGTCCTTCCGCCTCTACTCTGCCCCGAGCTCTCTGGTCCGGGCTCTTTTAAGCCGCTCCTCCTTAGGGATTGATGCAAGGCAGGTGTGTCCACTCCCAGGTGCCCAGGGGCTGCAGTCTCTCTACCGGGATGAACACACCTGCCACCACTTGTCCCAATCGGCTTCTCCCTCGTTGCCTGGCGACGACAGAGGAGC
>JAVQJF010083947.1:0-15722 GCA_036023855.1 Gadopsis marmoratus | reverse complement strand
CCCGCCCACGCTCTCGCTCTCGCTCTCTCTCTCTCTCTCTCTCTCTCTCTCTCTCTCTCTCTCTCTCTCTCTCTCTCTCGCACACACACGCGCGCGCGCTGTCTCTCTCGCTCGCTCGCGACCACGTGACGCTCCCTGTGCCCAGTCTCGCGGAGAGCATCAGACTGCACCTTTTCCTCTTCAAGAGAACGGAGGGAGAGAGAGGGAGAGAGAGAGAGAGAGAGAGAGAGAGAGACTGAGTCAAACAGAGAGAGAGAGAGAGAGAGAGAGAGAGAGGGGGGACGGAGAGCTAGAGAGAGAGAGAGAGAGAGAGAGAGGGAGACCAATAGCACCTTGTCGCCTGGAGGCGAGCCTGTGATAATTGTGTCCCTGTCCGGTAGACCGGCTCTATCTACCACCAGGCGCGCGGGTTTCTCTCTCCTGTCTCGTGGCTTTGAGATTCTCCTCAAATGGGAAGAGAAATCGATGAGTCGCGCGCCGCACTGTTGCCACGGAACCACAGGACGAATGTGAGGTAGGTCGGTGTTCGAGGCTATTTGTGCCCGCACTGAGGGGGGGGAACCCGCTGTTGGGTTGTTGTTGTTTTGTTTGTTTTTTTTTGTTTGTTTTTTTTTTTATTTACCGGGGCGAGGCTGTCACATCTCCGTTACAGGTCGCGATGCCAATTAAACCACCAAGCTCGTAAAATCAAATTAAAACGAAAAAGTAACGATCGCGTTACCGGTTAGCTAAGCTGCCGTTATACGGCGCAGGTGGCGAGACCGGACCTCCGGTTGTAGTCGAGCAGCGGGAGCGTAGAAGGAAAGATGGAGAGAGGAGGAGGAAGAGGAGGAGGAGGTATGGCCGCAAATCGAGAATCGATATTTCAACCGCATTCATTCACCCCCGTCTATCAATAACCGAGATGTCGCCCGCTTTTCTCCTTCCGAGTATTCGAGACGCGGAGACGAAGCCATGTGTCGCCCGCTGTGCGGCTGCACCGGTCGCCGTGCTGCGTGAACGTGTCGAGTTGTTAGAAATGAGCTCTGAAGCCGTTTGTTCGATAAAGCGCGGCGGTTTGACTCATCCGCCGCAGCGCGCGGTGCTGCTCCCGCTGTCTGTGGTGGAGCCGACGGATTCTTGACGGTGGCGCGAGGTGCCCGCCGCTAACCCTTATTAATTCCCCTAAAAAAAAAAATATATATATATGTATATATATAAATAATAAAATAAAAACAATGGTAGTTGGTTAGGATGTCTCGTTCAGAGCCATGGCAAGTCTCGAAGTGATTGAAAATGGGCTTTATGACGAGGCGGTCGCAGGTATGCCACCTTATAAAAACCTCCTGCGGCATGATGGGAGTGTGTGTGTGTGTGTGTGTACGAGTGCGCGTGCCCACACTGTGGTTGTGTGTTTAGGTCTTCTTTGTGTGGGCTGTGTGGTAGTAAAAATCACAGGGTTTCCTGTGTATGTTCAGTATGTTCATGGGCACTCTTGATTTGGGCCTTTTAATTGTGTAATATGACAATGTGATGTGAAGTCTGTGTGTGTGTGTGTGTGTGTGTGTGTGTGAGAGAGAGAGAGTGTGTGTGTAGGTATTCACAAAATGCATGAGAGAGAGTAATTTGAGAATTATAGCGAGCTCATGCACATGCTGTGTGTGTGTGTGTGTTTGTGTTTGTGTGTGTGTGTGTGTGTGTGTGAGAAACAGTTTGTGCATCCATGTTTACGTGTGTGTGACCCTGGTTGATTGTGCCATCTCTGTTCTCTCTGTAGGTCGCTGGAGAGAGAGTGATGACGTGGCAGTGAGAGGCACACATACCTCACTCACTCACTCACTGACACACACACACACACACACATTTGCCCACACACACTTTAAGTCTTGCCCTACTAAGACAGGGAGGGGGGGGGAGAGAATTCTGCTATGACGGTGTCATTTCTCTCCATTACCAATGTGTGAGCCACACACCCACACACACTCACTCATACTCCGTGGGGAGTTGCCTTCATGGGGGATAAGGCCCTATCTAGGGCACAAAGATGGAGTTCAGATCCGATTTGTCATGTATCTAACACTCGCACAGATGCACACACAAATACACACACCTGGAATCACATATGTCAGAAGTGAAGACTGAAAGACTGAATGGAGAGGAGACATTGAACTTCTTAGAGAAGAAACAAACACCAGACCAAGGCAAAAGAAAATTCTCCAAGCGTGCTGAAACGACAGAGGGAGCTGCTGTTTGACCCCCCCCCCTCACTGGAGCTGTACCTTGTAGGCGCTTCACCTTATAAAGAGCACAACCGAGAAAGCAGGGTGCTCCTGAGACACATAGAAGGTGTTGTGCAGTTGTCACCATGAGCTGTAGGCTAGAGGGAACACCCCTGCTCTAGCCTCATCTCCTTCTGTGTGTGTGTGAGTGTGAGAGCGAGTGTGTGTATGAGTGTGATGGCGGTGTGTGTTTGGGCGGCAGCCCCCCTGCTCTTCCTGGGGCTGTGCCTGTGCAGCGTGGGGGGCCAGGCCCAAGGGGAGGTCCTGGAGTTTGGTGGTGTCTCCAGCCAGTGGGGGCGGTTTCCAGTGTGGAACGCCTGCTGCGAGAGTGTGCTGAGCTTCAGCCTGCGGACTCACAGTCAGGAGGGCCTGCTGCTCTACCTGGATGATGAGGGCTTCTGTGACTTCCTGGAGCTGCTGCTTCTCCACGGCCACCTCCGCCTGCGCTTCTCCATCTTCTGTGCTGAGCCAGCTGAGCTGCAGTCAGGTGTGGCGGTGAGTGACGGACACTGGCACGCAGTGCGTGTCAAGCGGGACTGGAGGAACACCTCGTTGGAGGTGGACGGGCGACTGGAGGGATGGGCGGAAGTGAAGAGCAAGAGAAGAGACATGACAGTATTCAGCCACACCTTCATGGGCGGAGTGACGCCAGAACTCCACTCCTCGCCCTTGCGCCTCACGTCCCCTTCGGTGCGGGAACACCCCGCCTTCCGTGGCTGGATCACGGCGGTGGGCATCAACGGCTCACTGGTGACGCTGGACAGCTCGGAAGGCGTCACAGTAACAGCTGGCTGTGGGCCGGATCACCAGTGCCAGAATGGAGGGGTGTGCAGCGTGGTTAACGACCAGGCCGTCTGCGACTGCTCTGATACTGGTTACCAAGGCAACGACTGCAGCGAAGGTAAGGCCCAGAACCATGCTGACCCATCATATACATCTCATCCTTTACATAAACACACATACACTTAAATACACACATGTACATACAGTTACGTTTGCTGATGCATGTCTCCAAGGTTATACCTGCAATTCCAAATAGGTCCTTCAGTGCAGACATCTATTTTTCATTCACACCTTCACAGCTACCTTCAGTTGGTGTGTATGGACCAGCAGCCTTCACAAACAACGCAGGACATGCATACTGATTATGTTTGATATTGATTTTTTTATGGCTCCCAATTTAGTGTGTACCTCCAGAGCTCAGAGTTAAGCCCCCTCCCAAGATGTGCTGTCAGTTTAGTGACGCTGAAGCTGAGAGCTTGAGAACAGCTGTTCTGAGCTGCATCCGCACCGTCGGCTTGAGAGTCTGGAGATTTGAGCCAAATTCCTGAAAGTCACTGAGAACCGTTACCTGCCTGGTAGTGCTAAAGCCTTGATTGGCTCAGTCGGTGTGTTTGGAAAAACACAATAACCATATAGATCCATTATGGATGTGGTTGCTGGCTCATGTTGAGAGACTTTAATTGGAACTAGGCTAAGAGGCTGGAAATCAGTGCTTGTTACATTGCTGAAACCTGGCTGCCTGTGTTAATGGCTTTGCATTGATTCTAGATGGGCTTCACAGGTACAATACATACGGTGTTGAAATCGAGTGTGTACAATCTATGGCCTGCCATTAATTTAAACAGCTTGCAGCCTGTTAAGATGCTCTGTTTGTATGTGTGTGTGAGCGTGTATAGTGTGTGTGTTTTGTGTCAGTGTTCTTGTGCATTAAAAAAGAGGATATAGTGTCCTGTCGCTAGTACTTTAAAAATATGAAGAACAGTGACAATAAACAGCCTGATAACAAATAAAACCTTTATGTGGAAAAGGCAAAAGAAAAATGCTGCTTCACAAATGATTTAATATCTCAACTCTACAAGAACACCCTCCCATAATACTGTCAAACAAGCCTTTGGTCAATACAAGTGCCAATGAACAGGACACTGTAATGATAGCCATTACAAAAATGAAACAGCTGCTTAATGAACTCAGCTACCTTGTTATGGCCAGTATTGCAAATGCTTTAATTTCTCCCTGCTTAGTTGTGTGTGTCGCTAGATTTGCTTCAGTTCATTCACAGAGCAAATCTGCATTCTTAACCAATAACATTCTAACCACTGGTGTATGTACTATATATATATATATTTATTTTTTGTTTTTCTAGCTTTGCCCCAGCGATTGATATTTTAATGACACAAATGCATCAGAGTGGCCTTGCTGCGCGACCACTGCTGGTCACCGACCTGCCCTCACACCCCAACCAGCAGCGCTGTCAGCACACCTCCCTTTAGCCACCCACCATATCACACCCTAGCATTTAGTGGACGGTGGGATGGCCTAGGTTACCATGGAGACAGGAGTAATAGGGAGACCTCATGCTAGGAGTGTTTCTCCGTCCTCGCTCTCCCTCCCTACCAACCAACCACTCCTCAGCTCCAACCTCCCCCTCACACCTAGTGACTTCAGGCATCATGTCTGCCACACAAATCTACTGTATTTACATGTTTGTGTATGTGTGTGTGTGTGTGTGTGGGTGTGTGTGTGTGTGTTTATGTATGACAGGCATCCTTAAGGCGATAATGACTCACTGTTTTGGCCACTGGTCAGGTAGGAAGGTAGCTGGTGCGTTTTGCTCACCAGCGCAAAAATGATTTATCGATCGACAGAATAATGGTTAATGATTTAAGCAGAGAGGCAATGATTCGTCAGTTAATCGATTAGTTGCTCGACAGAAAATTAATCAGCAACCATTTTGATTATTGACAATCATTCTTCAAGCAAAAATGTCAAACATTTTCTGGTTCCATCTTCTGAAATGTGAGAATTTTATGCTTTTCTGTGTCATATATGATAGCAAACTGAAAATCTTTGCGTTTTGGACTGATGGTTTAAGAAAACGCCTTGAGTTGTGGAAAATCCTAACAGGCATTTCTGACAATGTTCTGATATTCTATAGATAAAATGATTAGTATATAATCTGCAGATTAATCTATAATGAAAATAATCGTTAGTTGCAGCTGTACATTTAAGATACCTGTATAGCAAAAATGCCAATAATTCGGCTGTTCCAGCTTATAAAATGTGAGGCTTCTTCTTTTCTCTGTTTTGTTTCATTGTAAATTGAATATAGTATTTGGGTTTTGGTCTGTTGGTCAGACATAACAGCAATTTGACTCTGGGAAATAGTGATGGGCTTTTTTCAAACTTTCTTTGGCATTTTATGGACTAAACTATTGAACAACAACACTGATAAATCTAAATAATTGACAGATTTATTGATCATGAAAACAGTCATTAGGTGGTGTGTCTATACATTAAGGAAGTGACAGGTGAAGCTATGATCAGTTCTCTGCAGCAGCTTGGTGCTGCATTGAGAATTACGTGCAGTCTATGCCAGTCTAATCCAGTCTGCCGCTTTGCTTCTGGTTAGGGAACAGTGGGAGACAGACCGCACTGACACACACATACCTGCATGTAACACAAACATGCTAACTCATGGAGGAACACAGTCACACAGTGTGCAGGCTCCAGCACCACCAACAGTCATATCGCCAAGCAGACCTGAGGAACTGAGATACCTAATATCAGTGTGGCTCTACAGCCTAAATAGGAGGCGCAAACATTTTATATAAAGGCTCTCACCAGATACGTTTCCTTCTTTGGACTGGCACTTTTTCGTGTAGTATTCTCATCAAATGATTCCAGTTAGGAGGTCTGCTTGGACGGATATATGCGGGGAGATCAGAATTCTATTTGCTATCACATGACTTCATATAGGCCTAGCATTTCCAGAAAGAATTATGTGTATATTCTGCACTGTATAAAAAATGCAGCTTCAGTTTTTGGGTTGAATTTTGCTGTGAAAATCCCTTATAGCTCATTTCACTAGTCTCTTCTGGTTTTCTGAGATCCACTTTTCAGAATTTACATGGAAAGTGCTTCAGGATTAAGAGTATGATGGTTAGATGATGGTGGAAATTGAGAGTCAATGACTGGTTATTATAAAAGGTAATTTTATGTCTTGTCTTCGGTTACTCACTGGTAGTGATGTTATGGCAATTCGTGGACATTAGCACAGGATTCAAGATATGGAGCTATTCCAGTGATTCCTGCAGCTTTTCTGACAGAAATAAACAGAAGCAAATGGGGCCAGTTAACAAAAACATAAGCCATGCACAACAGAGTACAACAACATCTTCCGACACTTAGTTCTTATCTTAGACCTCTCTGAATCATGGAACTCATTCTCTGAAAATAGTTCGGAGATACAGAGAGGTCTGAGAGGTGAACTGAGCAGATGATGTATTCTTTGTGGATGGTTTAAATTCTTTGCTGAGTGCTTTGTTGTGGTATAAAATGTTTTTGGAAAACTGGCCCTACGTACTGCTGTTCATTTCAGTCTGTCAAGATGCCGGCTCAGTGGGATATCTCCGTCCGCAGGCACAGCTAATATCCATGCATCAATATCTCACACCAATTTATAGTATGTCAAAAGAAATCTCTCTTCAGGTGCACTGAGGCACTCTGGAGTAGAAAATTTAAAGGTTGCATCTGAGAGAAATTAAGTGGATGGCAAAAGGGATAAGGGAATAAAAGCTCAGGTCAAAAAATCCTTTTTGAATAAAGAAAAAATATTACGTTCACAGCATCTAAGGTTTTGGAAAATGTTGATTGTATTTGGTGGAACCAGAGTTGACTCACTGGAAATGTGGATCATCATTATTTGCAAGTATGTGAGTCCAGGCTGTGTAATTGTTTCCAAGCAGGCAGCATCGGGTATAAAGGTTTACCTCGTATGTGGTACTTTGAAATTATTACCCAGCCACCTCACTGAAGCTGCACAATAAAGCTTTGAGATAAAATTATAACCCTCTGAAAATTAGAAAGATATTCTGTTATGAATCTTTAATATGGAATGAATATGCTCCACTAGAGAAAAAATGGATCCTTAGGACCATGTCTGAAGCCAGAAATAAGCAGTTTGGCTGTAGCACTGCTGGTTTCCGTACATGTTTACGGTTACAAAATATCTTTAAGGCTCCCTAAGGATCCATATTTATTCACGTTCATATTTTTGCAGATTTGTGACAAGCTTAGAAACATTTGCAAAGTAATATAATATAATTATATACTGAAAGCATTTTTTCTCTCCCCTGAAAGACAGTATATTACATCTTTCATAGCAGTGTGTGGAGAGGGCTATTTATCAGGGTTTTGTTCCAAAGCACAACAGTATGTCAGTTTTGGAGAAAAAAATTATTATTTGAGATTTTCAAAATACAGCGAAGAGCGTTTGGGCAGGGCTGCGCATAAATGTAATTACTGTCTAAGCCATTGTGCCCTCCAGTGAAGGCAGAGTGAACCTGGCTTGTTAGGCCTGGCCTGGCTTGCATTGTCCTTGAGGGCAAATCGCTGTTAGCATGCTAATGGCTCCACCTGTTTCTGCCATGCTACCAGCACAAGGGCATAGGCAAGGAAACACTCAGATGAGCACACAGCCCAGAATACACACGCGCACACACACACACACACACACACACACACACACACACTTTTATATGCATACAAAAACACACACACTTACACGCACACACAGTCTCAGTATTGAACCATGCATGCATCTTGTCTTCCTGCACTGCTAATCCATCCTTACACGATTTCCTGCTATTTCACATCATTATTACTACCATAGTCAATGTTAGTGTATGTGTGAAGGACAGAGTGAGTGACACAGATTGTGAGACTGAATGTGTGTGTGAGTGTGTGTGTGTGTGCGTTTGTGTGCGTTTTGCATGGTCTCTGTCGGGGGGCTCTGGGGAGAGGAAGCGGCTGCAAGGTAAGTTCTGGGGTAAACGGCTCTTGAATCCAAACATACAGGTAGGAAAGTATATTTTTGCACACACCCCCTCCACCCTCTGTATCTACAAGTGTGGGTGGGTATGTGTGTGTGTGTGCCCTATGGAGTCATAGAGAGAAATTGTGCATTTTTTTAATGCAGCATATATCAATATATACATATAAACAAACCTCAGTTTTGGCTACCAGTGCATCATGGTATCCATTGTGACGTTTGCGTGGACTTTGCATGTATGTTACCACGGTAGCCCTGGACAGGTGTGCATGTACAGTAAGTAGCCATGGTAACCCAAGGGCTTAGCATGCATGTTAATGAATGTCTGTCTCTCTCTCTTCTCGCCCGGCCGCGACACCTTTCCAGAGCACATCTACACTCCAGGTAGGTTGCAGTATCTATCTATCTATCTATGTCTGTCTGTCTTTCTCTCAGTTCTGTTATTAACTGTCTTTATTTAAGTTTCTCTTCCTGGTCTTTATTCAAACGTCTCTTTCTTTGCGTCTCTATCTAATTCCCTTTTTCCATATAGTGGAATATAATATAGTTCTTAAATTTATTTAACTACCCTTTTCCTTAGCTCTATTATCACCTTATTTTTCCATTCCTCTCCATCCTCTCTGTACCCATTTCAATCTGTTCCATGTCAGTTTGGCCTTTACATTCTTCTTTCTGGCCTTCTTGCTCTCATTGCATCTTCTATTGTGGAAAAACAGTACAAGGTAGCCAGCATGAATGTATGTTGGTCTGTGTGGGTATGTAGGGGTTGGTTGCTGACATCTGGTAAGTTCTGCATTCCACGTGCAATAGTCTAGAGTGGCGCTTGCTTTAACATAACAGGGACATAGGCACACACAGATCCTGTACTGTACACGACCTAGTTCATGGCTGTGCACAAACGTGCGCGTACCCGTTTGTGCGTAGGATGCCTAGGATGAGTAAGTGTCTTCAAAAGCGGGTTTTTTTAAGGCGTTTGCAATCATTTAGAGGACTCATACGCACACAGGAGCACACACTTTTATACAGAGAACTTTAGACTTCACCAGCATGTCACTGACAAACTTCTTTATCACAAAAACACATATATGCACACACACGCACGCGCAAACACACACACACACATACTTCACGCCCCATGATCCTTTGCTATGCTGACTGTGCTCTTGTCTTCCTTTAAGGTCTGGCACACCTGATGATTGGCGACCAAGGTATGGCCTCCTCTTACCTCACTTCCTGTTGTCCTCTGCTATACCATCATCCCCTACCTCCTCACTCCCACACTCACAACTCCCTGTATCCCTCCCCCACTTCATCACCACTTGGCGCAGGAGGAAGTTGTCTCTCTAGGCAATGAACTAAGGTCAGTTTTGGTTCTTTTTCTCTAATTGAGATTTTTTTTTTTTTGGTCTCATCAGAAATTTCAGTTCTAATTTAAACGGAAATGGATAACTCGGGCATTTGCATTGGAACCATTAAATAATAATACATGAAATATGGACTTGATTTTTGAAGACAGTATTGAGCCTGAGAGAAACTTCTGCTGGTATATATACTATAATCATGGCTGCTGATATGGGAGGCATCTTCATAGCTGCGGCTTGGCGGCACTTGGCTGGGTTACACTTGGCAGGGCTCCAGGTCATGGAAATGGAGCTAAGGGCCGACTGACCGACTGACTGACTCCATGGATGGTTTGAATTGGTCTTTACTCTTCCACCTCATTTCATTTTCTCTTATCTGTATCTAAGAGATTGACTGCGGGGATGGGAGTGTTGAGTGTGCGTGTGTGTGTGTGCATGATGTATATATATGCGTGCACGTGTGCTTTTGCATCATGGTTTGAATCAATGACTGTGGCAGTTTTCACAGGAACACTTGTCCACATTCATCGATGGCTTTTCATCGGCTTCCAGCATGTCTCGCCTCGCTCTGCCGTCGCTGGTCTTCACATGGGCTCCTGCTCATACATTGGTGAGCGCCTGTCATTCTGAACAGGTGTTCCTGTGTATGAAAGCAATGCTGTTACACCTCAACCCCCACGTTGTCCAGCGTTTATGAAACGCAGCCCCTAAACAAGTGCCACTACTCTGCCATTTGAAAATTGTTCACTGATGAACAAAGCTTACAATTCCACCTCTTTCTTCTTGCCCTCTTTTTCCTTTTTTTTTAAATTTGTTTCTGCCCTTCTTCTCACTGTTTGGGACACCACACTCTGTGAATTTAGGGAAGATCAGAGGTACTTCCCCCCCCCTCCTGATTTTTTCATGTATATGGCTAATGGGCTGTTCTGGATGGTTTTGAAGTTGAATGTATTGACAGGGCCTTGTATGTATGGTAATACAGACCTTTAAGGCCGTTCTGCTCCAAGTTCTTATTTGCGGTTTCCATTAAATTGGAATGTTTCATTTTTTGGAAAGGTAAGCTGTTGACGCATGTGTGTGCAAGTGTGCTCATACGTGCTTAAGCGTGCGTGCGTGCTTGCATGCGTGCGAGCGAGCGAGCGAATGAATAGGAGCTCCGGCCTACAGTGCCTTTGAAAATCTGAAGGTAGGTGCTGCTGGATCGCTCGGCTCTGCATGACGCTGATGAATACACTGATTGACCCACATAAAGACAGGCCTGACCGTGACAGGCTGATCCGCGCCTATTGTGCCCATTGATTGGATGAGAGAGGACATGATGATGGCTGTCTCCCATTGTGACAGGGCCTCCATGTATTTGGTGAAATGTGCTATTTAATGAAACGTTCGTCCAAGCTGGTGAATAGAAATATCTTGAATAGAGCACAAATGATGTCTTCAACCATCTATCACAATGAGACATCTCTATTCTGACAAGTATATTTCTATCTGAGCATTTTTGCTGTGTTTTGATTGCTACATAAGCTCCTCCTGCTGGAGCTTCTGCCTCTTAAAATGTCTGCCATGAATCATCCAGGTGGCAGTGAAAATTTAATTTCTTCATCTGGCTTATGCTCAGCATTTTAAATCACCTACTTAAGGCCCGACATGTATTAACATATGTTTCCGCCATTATTACACAATGTATTCAGTGTATTTGTGTATAGTGGATGCCCTCACTATTACGGATGTTTGGATTGTGATATGCTGAAAGTGGAACTGTGGTGGATTTTTTTTTCTTTTCTTTTTTTTAAGTCCTTTGAAGTCTCTTTCAGTCACTGTACACCTGAAAAAGCTGTGTGTGTGTGTGTGTGTGTGTGTGTGTGTTTCTGCAAATGTGTTTTTGCTCTGCATACTGAGATGTAAAGGCTGTCAAATGGTGCAGACGAGGCCTAGCTTAGGTTAGCTCTGTGCAAAGAGGCTTTTTGAGGAGCCCGCAAAGCTAAAATGAGTTTCTTTGAGGGGGTGGATTGGGTGTGGGGAGGGGTGTCTTAGAAAGATATACTGTATATGTGTGTGTCTGCTTGTGTGTGTGTGTGTGTCTGTACTGGAGAAATTGAGAAAAAGTGACTGTGCCTGTGAGAGAAGAGCTAAAGGAATGAATGATAGAGGGAGAGAGGAAGTGAGGGAGAGATAAAGTGAATCGTCTTCTCTTCTGTGATGTAGAGCAACTGCCTGTATCTGCAAAGGGACAGCGGCGCTCCTGTCTGCCCTCCCTGCCCAGTCATTCTCCAAGGGACATCAGCCCTGATGGGAGCCCTGGACCTTTCCCCTCCTCCATAAAACACAGCTATCATTCTCTCTGGAAACGATACCCGCAGATCACTAATCACTTTAAGTGGGTGAAAATGCACGAATTGTGGAGGGAAGAAAGAAAAGAGGCAGCCAAATTGGATTTTCATAAGTATCGAGCAGCCAAAGGAAGAAGGGGGAAATGTATTTTTTTTTCCGAACGTATTGAGCAGCAATAATCTGGATGGAAAATGTGCTTAAAGCCAAGTAGCATATTTTGCCCTTTCTCTTCCTTCTGTCTGGCCAAGAATAGACCGTGAAGGGTTCTGGGTAAATGAGTGATTGTAAGTTCTGAATAGGATTGAGAAGGGACCCTTGGACGTAATTGGCCAGCAATGCTTCTTTATGATATTTATTTATTTATTTTTGGCTTTGAGGCAGGATGTCTGGTTAATAATGGTCATTTGTCTGCGTGTCCAAGTGTTCTCGATATCAATCCAACAATCTGTGCACGGCATAAACAAGTGGTCAACCTCACTTCAAGTGACCTTTACACACGCGCTTACGTGAACGGACCGACAAACACACACACTCACACACACAATAACCTTTAGAGAGTGTGCGCTGAGTAGGTGAGTGAGTGTGCGTTCAGTGTAAATATGCATGAGTAAGGCTGCCTGCACATATTCTTAACGGTCAGTGGATGAAGGCAGGAGAGAGAACGAGGTTTGCGTGTCCGTATGTTTGTGTGCGTGTGTGTGTGTGTGTGTGCGTGTCCTGTGTGAGTGCATGAGCGCGTGTTCAGGGGAGGTGGATTGTGAGTCATCACTTATGACTCATAAAGCGTCGACAATCAAAGCGGCTCATTTTAACACATTGTCTTATGGCAAAAACACACTCCGCTCAGGCTGCTGCACACGCACACGCACGCACGTTCGGTGTGACACTCTTTGGATTTCTCTTTTTAAATGGTCTCTTGCTTTTGTCCCTCCACCTCTCTCTCTCGTCCTCTCCCGGATGTGCACGTGCGTGTTCTTTTCTCACACGCACACACACGCAAGGGGACAAGCTCCGTGCTGACTCCACCATATGTGGGGTTGGGAGTGGTAGCAGACGCCAAGACGAGAGGAACCAGTCAGTACCAGCAAAGTACAGCATGTCTCCTACCTCTTACTCATCATCATCTAACAGTCCTAATAATACATCTCACGAGGACTGATTATTCTGTAATAAAATACAGGCACCGACACTAGAAAAAACTGATTTTTGATATTTTAATTATGCCTTTATAATTAACTAAATAATAATAGCTATAAATACCTTATCTCACTCAGGTGTTTTCAGATAGTAGTGCTCAAATAATTTGTCTATTATTAAACTAGCCGACCATCTGAAATTTAATCAGCAACAATTTTGATGAATGATGCAACTTATGTTTTAATAAAAATGCCAACAAGTCACTGATTCAAGCTTCTCAAATGTGAATATTTCCTTTATGTCATTTAGGAACGCAGCTAATGATTATTTTCATTATTGATTAATCTGCTGATTCATTTCCCAGTCAATCAATTAATCATTTTGTTTATTAAATGTCAGGAAATAGTGATGCAGAATAATATAATTATAATTTCCCACAACCCAGCTGATGTTTTCAAATGTCTGGTTTTGTCATTAACAGTCAAAACCCCCAAAATATTCAATTTGCTATCATGTATGACAAAACCATCAAATACTCACATTTGAGAAAATGGAACCATCAAATGTTTGGCTTTCTTTTAATGACAATTGTGATTATTCGATAATCAAAATAATAATAATGATATATTTTCTGTTGATTGACTAATCAATTAATTGACTAATCTTTGCAGCTCTAATATTGTAAATAAAATATCTTTGGATTTGAGCTTGTTGGTCATTTGAAGTCGTTACCTTGGGCTCTGGCAACTTGTGATGGGTATTTTTCACTACATTCTGACATTTTACAGACTAAACAACTAATAAATTATTTGAAAAAATAATCAAAAGATGAATCAACTGTGGAAATTGTTACTTGCAGCCCTAATAGAAAGCAGTGAAGGACGTTGCCGTAGGTTTGTGCCTGTAGGTGTAGTGAATCGGCTGTCCCTGTGTTTTTTTATGAGAATCCATTATATTATGGAAATATTACCCTTTTAAAATCACCAAAACATTTTGTTTGCATTCGTCAAACGTCTGAACCTGCTAGTAATTGCAATTGCCCAAGCTTGAATTAAAAACTGTAACACTGTATATTTGTCAATGAAGGATATTTGTCAGGCACACATTAGCCACTGTAGTTGTAATGCTTACATCATTTAGCAAGACGGGCAAGTGAGCAGCACCCAACTCGAGGTGAGAGAGAGCCGCTTGGTGTTAAGAGGCAAGTGGTGATTGGCTGCCTGCCCGACTGACTGGCATGAATTTGGCTCCTGATCATCTTGAACCGTGAAAAGCAAACCCTGTTAAAACTAAGTTGTGTCTGCTCTGGCCATCAGCAGTGACAAAGCAACTGCAACCAAGTTTTTATTGCAAAATGCACCAATTTTTCTAGGTATACCCTTTCCACTAATGGCACTAATTCTGCCTCTTTTATCCGCTACTAACACCCATTACAGTACTGTACTACAATGCTCATTAATGCTTAACACCCATGCAGTTCTTGTAATGAAAGCCACAGCACCACATGCAGAACTCTTCCCCCACGTTAGCAGGGAGATGCACAGTTACCGAATTCACCATGGGAAATGTGTAGCAATCCCACTAGTAAATGTATACATTTATTGGTAATTGTATGCAATTACCACCCCGTTAGCAAGTGTACACATTAACATTTTTGCACATTGACCGCAACGCTAATAGGGAGCACACAAAGCTGATGCGCCCCGTAATCGCCTAAAAATAAAGACATCAAACGGACTCCCCATTTACAGAGGATGAAGGGAAGAGATAGAGCGGAGGCTGGCTGCAAGTGTGTAAGGGAGGGCGGGAGGAGGGGCGAGTGGGATAGGGTGAAGGAGTGTAGAAAAGTGATGGTGAGGAAAGATAGGAAGCGCATTCAGAAAGTGAGAAAAGAGGGTTGGAAAGAGAAGGTCGGAGACACAGAGGGAGACAGGAAGGGAGATAAGACTGCAGCGTTTCTCAGCAGGGGCACTGCATCTCCCCTTGGGCTCCTCGACATGACACAGTCTCGCATCAGCCCGGATGGTATTCATCAGTGATGCAGATACCTCATCCAACACCAACACGCACACACACACACTCCCTTTTTAGAAAGAAGGAGAAAGAAACAGGCTAGTCGCTGCTCCAATTGCCTCTTACCTGTTCTAGCATTTTCCATTGTGTCTGGGTGGGTGCTGAGGGTAGTGGCCCAATTGGCGATTCACTCCAGTACCCCATCTGGCATTTGAAGTTAATTTCTTTGCTGTTTGCCAAAACAAGAACAAACACATGAACAAGCGCACACGCACTTGCACTCACGGGCATTGCACAGGCACACACAAACACTAATTTACTTGTCTGGCATAGCTACGACAACTGAAATAGCCACAGCGTTCATTAAAAATCCATTACATTACCTTTATGAAAAGAGGTCTTTATGCTCTTGTTATTTGTTAACACCCTGCTGTAAGGGGTTTCATTAGGTGTGTGTGTGTTTGTTTGTTTGTTTGTGTAACAGTGTTAGGACGTGTGTGGATCTACATGCATGCAAATCTGAGCTTGTCTGTGTGGGAATATTTAACATGTTGGTTTTACATCCGTTGGGCTGTCTGTATGCAGATATGCACAATTATTTATTGTGTGTGCTTTTCAGCGCTTGATGGTCTTCCTCTGTGCATACGTGCCACAATGGTGTGTGTGTGTGTGTGTGTGTGGGTGTGTGTGTGTGTTTTTTTGTGTGTGTGTGTGTGTGTGTGTGTGTGTGTGTGTGTGTGTGTGTGTGTGTGTGTGTGTGTGTGTGTGTGTGTGTGTGTGAGAGAGAGA
>JAVQJF010083937.1:0-17916 GCA_036023855.1 Gadopsis marmoratus | reverse complement strand
AGTAACTGCCTGTCTCCTGGAATCTCCTCATGCTCTTGAGACTGTGCTGGGAGACACAGCAAACCTTCTGGCAATGGCACGTATTGATGTGCCATCCTGGAGGAGTTGGACTGCCTGTGTAACCTCTGTAGAGTCCAGGTATCACCTCATGCTACCAGTACTGACACTGACTCTAGCCAAATGCAAAACTAGAGAAAACAGTCAGAAAGGATGAGGAGTGGAAAAAATGTCAGTGGCCTCCACCTGTAAAACCATTCCTGTTTCATTGTTGCCCCTCTAGTGCACCTGTTGTTAATTTCATTAACACCAAAGCAGCTGAAACTGATGAACAACCCCCTCTGCTACTTAACTGGGATCAATATCCCAGACGTTTAATTGACTTGATGCTATTGTCCGCTTAAAAAGTCTTCCTTTAATTCTTTTGAGGAGTGTATTTGATGAAGATTATGTACTTCCATGATTCTTGCAATCTTGGTGGTTTCTACATGGCTGAATGCACTTACTGTAAATCACTTTTGATAAAAGTGTCAGCTAAATAAATATGTTATGAATGTGCCATACATTAAATACAATTACATGTTCATCATGTGAATTTTGGTGAAATGTTTTGCTGAAATGTAATATTTCAAATGTGAAAACATTAAATTTTTTGTAGTGGTTAGGATGAATTTCCACTACAGCTGTCTGGCTATGATTTGATGAATTCTAGATATCATTGTTTTGCTGTTTCTTGCAGTAAGCACACAAAAATTTGCATAGGGTACATATGGCTGCACTGGCAAATAAAGAACGCTGATGGGAAGCGATGCGGTTGAATCACCAAATAAGCCTGTAGATTTGTGGGTGTGTGGAGGTCAGAGATGAGAGCCAGTCTTCTCTCCAGCATGATGGATGTTTACTGTTTGTTTTTTTCATCTGAGTCTGCTCAGGACTCACCTATTACCTCCGTATTAAAAGCCTTTCATCCTTCTAGTCATTCCTCACTTTAGCATTTCTTTTAGCAGCTTCTGTCCTTTCTAGCAGGTCTTCCACTCACTGCCAACGAAGCTGATGTAACTCTGTCCATTAGGTACAAACATGTTGCTAAGAAACCAGCAAGGAACGACGAACCAGTGTCAACAGCAAGGTAGGCTGGCAATGGCTCTGGGATTCAGCCACTATAGTGTGGTGTACATACGAGCCTTTTATTAAGAAAAAACTCTGGTTTTGGTAATTCACATCTGGGATTTTGCACAAAATTTCTCAGCTGTATCCAAAACTTAATACTTGCACTTATTCCAATTAAATTATTTTGTTTCTTATGATAATTCCAAGTTCCACTGGAGATGCAGCTCTGTAACATAGGGGTGTGTGAGTGTAAGGAGGATGAATCCATGATGATAAAATACATATTTTTGTTACATTGTGAGGTTCCTACGTCTACAAAAGGTTCAATTCCCATCCAAGAAAATCACTGGTCTATCAAAGCGTATAACATTTTTTTAAAGGAGGTAATTTATTTAAGCCTGATGATGGAAACTTAAAATGTATACCAAGTCATCTTGTATAAATTTTATACTGATTCTTAACAGTCAGCCAAATTTTCACTCCGCTTGTGGGTGTTTGGAAAAACTAAACATGTGGTCAGACAACATGGTGTGGAAACTAATTATTTTCTAGCACAGCCTGGCACCCTTATTATGTCAGGTGATACTAAGGTTTAATACTGCATATTTCCAAACAAAATGAGGGTGCATCCACAGATCCAGACTCCACAGATCCAGAGGCAGAAACACTCGCAGACAGCAGCAAAGGAGAGAGAGAGAGGAGAGAAAGGGAAGCAGTCGAGTTAGTAACAAGCATTAATGTGATAAGAGTGCAGATGTAAATGTAAACAAACATCCAGAAACTGGGTGGGGAAAAACAAGTGCACCCTAATACTCAGTAACATGTAGAACCAGCTTTAGCAACAATAACTTGAAGTAAACATTTTCTGTAGCAGTGTATCTTCTCTCACATCATTTTGGGGAAGTTTGGCCCCCTCTTCCTTACAACTTTGCTTCACTTAATTGATGTTTGAGGGCATTCATTTATGCACACCTCTCTGAAGATCCTGCCACAGCATCGGTGGGGTTGAGGTCTGGACTTTGACTGGGCCATTCCAGCATCTTGATTTTGTTCTCTTTTAGCCATTCAGATGTCGATGTGTGCTTGGGATCATTGTCCAGGTTGCATGACCCAGTGTCGGCCCAGCTTAAGCTGCTGGAGAGATGGTCTCAAATTGGTCTCAAGAATGTTCTGGTATAAAGTGGAGTTCATCGCTATTTCGATGAGTGCAAGTTTACCAATATGTGGTGTTTGAGGCGATAAGCTGCATCTGGTTTTTCGCCCCAGACATGGCGCTGGGTATAATGACCAAACATCTCCACTTTGGTCTCATCAGTCCAAGAGATATTGTTCTAGAACTCTTTTGGTTTGTTCAAATGCAGTTTTCCAAACTTAAATCACGCTGACATACAGTTTTTGGTGAGAAGAGGTTTTGTCCTTGTCATCTGTCCATAAAAGCCAAACTTGTTTAGCCTTTTTCTAATTGTGTCGTCATGAACTTAAGTATGTAAAGTGCTTACAGAGGTCTGTAGGTCACATGATGTAGCTCTTGGGTTTTGCTTTATATATCTGACCATTAAACAGTCTGACCTTGGACGGAAGATGCTGGGGAGATTGGCAACTGTCTTGAAGGCTCTCCATTTCTAAACAGTCCTTCTCACTGTTGAATGGTGAATATCAAATAGTTTGGCGATGGCCTTATAACCGTTCCCAGATTGATGAGCAGCAACAGTTGCTTCTCTGAGGTCATGGATGATGTCCTGTTTTCTTGGCGTGATGCAGACACACACCAGAGTCTTCCAGAACACCAAACTGCCTAAAGTTCTGCTTTTATAGAGGCAGTCACACTTCTTCATGATAAAGTAATCTTGTGCATTTCATTAGTAACACCTGGCTGCTAATTACTCTCTAAATGATTGTGAAAGTTTTTTTGTTGTCACCTGTGTCACGGTCTGTGTCTGTGTGAGTGTTTGTTTCCTGCTTCCTGTTACTCGTCCTGTGTCCTTCTGGTCTTGTGCTTTACAGCCTTGTTTCTCCCGTGTTTGAGTCAGTGTCCTGTCTGACCTTTGCCCTTGTCTGTCCCTGATTGTTGATTGGTTTCTCCTGCTCCCAGTGTTCACCTGTCCTGCGTTCCCTCGTTAGTGTCGTGTCCACTCAGCCTGGTTCAGTTTCTGTGTCAATGTGTTACCGTGTGGCTTGTTCAGAAATGTCCATCTGTCCCTGCCGTTATCATGTGTTCTCCGTGTGCTCCCTGGCACGCCTGTGTTTTTATTCGCATCTGCCTTACCGTTTGTAAGTGCTTTTTAATTTATTCTTTAATAAAACTCCGTTCTCCCACTACGCTGTCCGCATTTGGTTCCTTCCTCCACTGCCTACACCCCAACAGTCCTGACATCATAAGGTTATTTTTTGTTTATAGAAAATGGTGAGAACCACACAAATGTAATTTAGGCCCTGATGAATAAAAACACTGAATTGAAGGAGGGTGTACTTTCTCTTTACTATGACTGTATATGGTGGAGGTTGAAAAATCAATTTAAATATAAATCAACATTTTTACAGTATATATGTTGAATGTAACTAGGCCAGAATTGTGAAGTTCTTTGATAAATCAACAAAGTAAAATTACAGGATAATGGACAATCAGGATGACAAAATCATAGATTCTAAAACAACTGAAGAACGGCTGTTGAGCAACTTCTTGTGTCCTAATAGAAGAGGACCAACTACACGAAAACACAAGAAGCAAAGCTCAAGCATTCCATTCACACAGATAGGAGAAAGGAAACAAGCACACACACTCACACAAGGGAAAGACAGAGACAGGCAGAATCTGCTGGAGGATGATGATCTGGATCCAGAACATGTGGAAAGCTGCACCAACTGCCTGTCCCAGGACGGCCGATGGTTCCAGCACAGAAAAGCTAATAAGCAAATGTTAGCATGCCTATACTCTAAACTATGATGTGACCAAGCTAAACATCAGCATGTTATCATTATCACTGTCAGCATTTCAGCATGCTGATCAAGGCTGCTGCTTCAACAAGCTGCTAGCATGGGTGTACCAGGGGTGTCAAACTCAAATACACAGTGGGCCAAAATAAAAAAATTGGTACAAGTTGAGGGCCGAACTGGTTAAGTGTTTATTGCAAAACTTATTGGAATGAACTTATTGCACATATTGAACCTGGAACTAACAAAGCTTAAGTTATTGCCTATAAATCAACATTAAACATTAAATAAATAAAACATCAGTTGCATTAATTTCTTATGGCTCTATCTGCAGGTTTTCCAGAGAGATTTCTAATGAAAACATTTTTCCACCGGCCAACAACAGCCAAAAAATAAATTCTTGAACATAGACTGTTGTGACACCAGACTTCTTTTCAACTCTTCTACCTTCTGGAGCCTCTGTTTCATGTCCAGATTCTTGTCGTGGTGTTTAATTTTGTTTCGTTTCATAGTGTCGTCTAACGTTATATTCTTTCATTACAGCCACACCATCTCAGCACACAAGACAAACAGGTTTGCCCATTATATCCGCTAACATATACTCTGCCTCCCACCTGCCTCTGTTTTCAAGGTCCACCTTTCGTTTAGCCATTTTTTGGGAGCGGTATAGCTGAAAGTTGACCACAGGTGACTAGCTCCATAAAGCTGCTGATGAGCGAGTGGGGCAAGGGCTCGCACTGACACACTGGCAGTGCATTGTGGGATTTATTGGCATTATAGTATTATAGTGTAGTATTATTGGTGTGTGCAATATACCGGCGGGCCAGTTCCAATGGTAATTAGCTACTATCCTGCGGGCCAAAGGTAATTCCACCGCGGGCCGGACATGAGTTTGAGTTTGACATGAGGCCTCGAGTTTGACATATGTGACGTAGACTCTTAGTATTGTTCAAATGCCATTTTGAATTTTTGTGCATATAAAACAAAATTCAATTCACCTCCATTATATTTGGGTGGAGGTGGAAATCTCAAAGACACATATCTGAAAGAATGGAAAGTGGAAACTATTTAGGAGGCTGATCATTTACAAGAGGCATTCAGTAACACAAAGTGATCTCTGACTCTTAAGAACAGGCGAAACACTTGTGCCTGAGGGCTAACGCTTGGTAACAAAGATTGGTTGTTCTAATTGGATTAACTTGTCGCAGTGTTTCCTGAGAGTGATATAATTGTAATTGTTCTGTTCTCTGCTCCCAGCTACCTCCCCCACCCCTCCCTCCAGCCTCTTTGCAGTTAGAGGTACCAGTGCATGTCTAATGGAGGCTCCATGAGGTTAACTTCTGCACTCATTTGTTTTGGCAGATCTTTCTTGGTGGCTCCCCATGCATGTCCATACATCCACAACTTCTCACTGACAAATCATTTACAGATGCTTTTCAGCTCAACACACTCACCTAACAATCATGTAACAGCAGCCTGGATTTAGGAAACTGTGTGTGTGTGTGTGTGATGAGCACGATGTCTTAAAATGCAAACACACTGTGAAATCTGTTTTCCCAGCAGGACTGGATTACACAGAGTCAGGCAGTAGTTTGACTTCCAAATAGCACGGTGGAGAGTAAGAGTGTGGATGTCTGAAGGGAGTGATGGATAGATACTTCTGCCTTGAACTCTGGTGACCCGAGTTCAACCCCCAATTCAAAGCACGGACTTGGAGTAATTGTATGCATCAAATACTTTTCTCATTTTACCATGACACATATGTAAATGTACCGGCCTACTGAAATAAATACATTTCCAGGTTCTAATCCAGTGTACTTGTGTTAATTGTTCTCGAGTTTGTGAAAAAAGCATGTTTCTGGTAACTCTTTGCAATACTGATTAGCTACCAGGGAATGAGTAGGGACTTGATAATTGGTAAATTGAATGGACTCTTACTTATATAATGCTTTACAAACATTGAAACAGTTCCCAAAGCGCTGTAACGGTAATCTAAGCTTTAATAGTAATTGATGAATGGCTAATAAGTAGCTCCTGAATAACTCTTTATCGAGGACTATATTGTAGACTATGATGAATTACTAGAGAACAGACCTCGAGATACTATGTTAATGAATTATTAGGTAATGATCAGCTCATTAATATCTTTGAATCAACATACTCACACTTTACTTCATGAGTCCTTCCTGATTAATTCTGAAACAGCGCAAATAACTGACTCATTAATTACTAATTATTACTTACTATTTTTGTGCCCCTTCAAGTAAAGTGATGCATCATACTAGCAATTACTCATCGTCCCTTTGTGCAGAACCAACAGGATGCACAAATACAGGTGGTCTAATCTTGTACTGCCCTGTGATGAAAGCTCAACAACTCACTGTACTCGAGCCCAGACAGGTGAGAGGCCTGTTGCTGGTTAAAATATTGTTGTGTTAGCATGTGTACACGCACTGTAACAAAAAATGTATATTATATAATTTTATATTAAAGAGTACTTATTTAGATTGACCATAAGAGGCACGTGTTAGAAGTAATAAAAAGTGATTCATTGATTGTATCCTGTATATATCAACAATTCTGCAAAGTACCAAACTGAGCCAAGCTGAATATTTTGAAAATAACATTAGGAACATGATCTTCATGTTTCTTTTGATGTTTTTCTCATTTCTACACAGGGCTCTTTTTTTATATAGAGTCGGTCTAGACTTGCTCTATATGAACAAGTGCTATGAGATAACCTTGTTATGATATGGTGCTATATAAATAAAACTGAATTGAATTGAAATGTCCTGTTGTATGGACGGTGAACGTGAGAGTAGCTTTTTCAGGTTTTAGATTTATTTGCTCGATGACCAGTTTTTCTTTTCTTCCCTGTCAAAGGTCTGTCCCTCTATCCGTGTTTTCCCCTCTGTTCATGTTCTTTCGCTCCAAAATGTGAGAATATCAACAAATTTGGTTTTACGCTTGATTAAAGTAACTTAACATCACATTTGTGGCAAATCACAGAAAGTAGAGTAAGTGAAGAACAGGCAGACCATCCCAAGGAATGATCTAGAACTACACGGGGAAGTAAAGAGAGTGCGGGAAATGCATACAGGTTGTAAAATAAAACCATTTCTATATTTCCTTATGAAACAAAATATTCCCTTTTATGTTAAGGTGTACAAATGTTACATCAAACTATATTTATATTAACAACGTAGGAAAAATAGAAAACATTACAACGCAACCTGTACCATAATATACATGATGATTTACAGGAATTTGTACAGGGCTTTGTACATAATTAAATGTAACAACAAATACACTACTAGAAATCATAGATCGATCATATTAATATTTAAATAAATATGGATTTACCAAACGTATGGACAAATAATATTCCATCATTGTATTAGAACTATCAGATGCACATTTGATCAGAAACACACACTGACTTAACATTATTGTAAGAAGATACATAATTTAGTAAACACAGCTGTTGCAAAGGTTTGACCACAGTCAAACTACATGACGCATGGAAAGGCCACGTGTCTCAGCAGCCAGCTCTGGAGTGAGATTTAGCCTTACCATGCTGTTGGCATTTAAACCTTCTTTGTGTCTGCATATACCTGGAGCTCAGCGCTGGAAAGAGCAGCATGTCTGTGGTATTGATCCCTGAAAAGCAGGCAACAGACTTCACTGTTAGTTTTTGGGATTATCCACACTATGTATTCCTATGCCATTTGGGATGTGTGTCCATATGCTCAAATGTCAGAAAATGTCGCTGCAATGAGCAGAAGAGCTTGCAACGCCTGATGACAAAAAAAAAAAGGTTAAACAACACAAAGATTGCATTGTTGTCCAGGCTGCAATACCTCGACGGTGCAGAACACATACTGTATCTGCAGGTACAGTATCGCTGCCTGAAAGCTGAGCGCAGGCAATACAAGCGGATTATGTCCATGTTTTTGAGTGTTGAATCATTTATCAAATATTTACTTAATACTTGAATATTCCTCGTTTACCCTTTAGTGGAAGCTGTCTTTAGCTTTTGTATTCTGTCTTGTGGTGATTTCAATGCACAGCTTGAAATTCACGAGGGTGTATTGCCATTCAGACTAGGTGGTAACAAGGGGTGAACCATCACCATCTTACTACACTCCGTTTGGTTTCATTCATTGAAATTACTTTGGTTACTGTGTAGATGAGTGGAAACCTAAAACGGCTGGAGGCAGTGACTTTTTTGAAGTCTCCAAATTCATGTGTACACAGCAGCTCACTCTCAAATCTTGAGAAGTTGAATCACAACTGCACTGTCATGAGATAATGGTTTAACTTTGACGACACACACTACATTGAAATGGTTTTCCCCAAGATGAAGTAAACACAGTAACAAGTTTTGGTGGTTCTCATGTGATGAATTAGTTCCAAACCGCCAGCCTGGGAATCAGACGAATGTGCGAAGTCATGTTTTATTTGTTCTGGCAGAGTAGTCTGGTCCCCCTCCCATTCAGACAGATCTCCAGCCAACCTGGCCCAGGTCGGCCCAATCACAGCCGTTTATCTAATAAGAGGTGGGTTTGATACAATGACTGTAGAGAGGAGTGCTGTCAAGGCATTGAACAGCCAAGATGGCTGCCGCTGACGTGGAACGCCTTGAATCTGCTATTGTGCCAGTATTAAATGAACTGGACGGTATATTTTCTTTAAATGAACAAACTGCACTTAAAGCTTTTATATAAGAAAGATGTGTTTGCTATACTTCCGACAGGATTCAGCGCTACATCACCTGTTGTTTTGCTGTGACTGGTTGTCTATCCAATTGCATCCAGAGGTTTTTTGGTCTGGGCCTGTTGAAAACGGCCCTAGGAAATCTAAAATGAACTGAGAGGTTCCAGACACATCTGCATTTGTGAATTGGTCTGGCAATGTCAGGCTGCCAAATTGCCAATCCTCCCTTTATAGCTCATCCTACCACATAGCGAAGTCTTTTGGTGTCAAAAAACATGGGAACTAGAATTCCAAACCATCTACCAGAGGACATTTTCAGACACATCAAATGTAAAAGCTTGAAATAACTGAACATTTCTGTTGTCATTCCTTTTTCTGTTTTTACTCATTAAGGTCATCATGGAGGGGACGAGATGATCTCCATCAATCTGACACACCACACACACCAGCAGAGACCTCACAGAGCACTCAGACATATCTTTTTGGGAAGTGGTTTGAGGGTGGGGGTGGGCTTTCATGCTCTTTTTACAGTCCCATTAATCCCTCTGTTCACAATTTCACGCCCAGCTTGGGCCTTGTGTTATTTTCACAACCTTTCAACATTAATTCCTGTGAATCCTGAAACAGAACACCTTTCCTTCTCCTCCTCCTCGATGCATATGTGTCTCTGGTTTTTGCCAGGCGAAGACGGCTTTATCTCTTATTCCCCTCATCAAAGCCGGGCTAAAGGCCAGAAAGAGGAATGAAAAGCCGGCCCTGGACTGCAGGCTGCAACTTTACGAGGCTGGAAGGCGAGGCCAGCTGTGTGTTGGGGATGTGCTTTCGTCTGGCTCCACGGTGTTTCAGTGGTCAGCAGACCCAGAGGACGTATGTTTATACTGGAGGAGGGACAAGACAGCTGATCATCAAACACACAGTGACAGCTTTATCTAATGCAGCTCTGTAATGTCTTCAGCAGTTGGCCACCGTGACAACATGCACACTTTAATTACCACAAGTCACTAAGCCATCAGCCAATCATATCACATTACCTGATTGATGTCCCCAATGCACACAATAGAAATTCAGGCTATATCAAAGGATAATATGCAGTCACCACTTTCAGGATAATTACAGGTTACTACAACTTGGGTCCTAGGGCAGCCTTTCTGTTGGTTATGATGGCATTGTACTCACCATGTTATTGGCTGAGATCTGGAAACACAGGGAAAAATTGGGGAAAGAAACATGACCAGTCACATGATACGACAGACAAAAAAGCTGACAGTTTAATAATAATAACTTTCTTTATAGAGCACCTTTAAAAACAGAGTTTACAGAGTGCTTCGACAGACAAAGCAAAGGCAGGAAACTCAGAAAGCAACAAAACAGAAAACAAGAAAAGATACATCCAATAAAATAAAGCAAACAAAGCAAGAAAAATACAAAAGATTAAAAAATGCAAATGAAAAGATTTAAAACCAATAAAATCCATTAAAAAGATGATATAAGGACGAAACAGAAAGATGACATCACATGAATGCAAGTCTATAAATATGGCAACGGTTTAGCAAGATTATCTAAAATCACTTTTTAGTCAGAGACATTTCCACCAAGGAATTGAGCTTCATTTCAAATGGTTACGCAGGTAAATTGATCAGAACAGCTCTTTGTGGGAGCTCTCAAAGAATCCAAGCAGCTACGCCAGTTCTGCTGGAACTAACACCCCCTCCATAAACACACACTAACATTAAATCATAGTTAAATTTAAAAAGGTAGCACATAAGGAGGGGGTTATGGTGGCGGAGGGACCTGTGGCATGAGTCAGTCAGCAGCGTGATAGCGTGTCAGGTTAAAATGGCTGCCACGTACCCATGTTAAGAGGATTGGATGTTAGTGGTCAGCTGGTAGCCAAGCAGCTGATGAGCCAGTGATTGTGAAGCATGAATCTAGCAGCTGATGCCAATCAAACAAGGCAACCGGTGTCAGCAATTGGGGTCAAGGCCCTAACATGTCATTTATCTTTGCAAAATATGGAAAAGTGGAATGGTTGGAGCCGCTGGAGCCATTCTGCTTCTTTTGCATCAAAATCAGAGGTTTTCCACTGGTGGCAGGACTTGACTGTGCAAACTCAGCCTCTTTCGTTCTTTCATTTAACCACCTTCTTGAAAACGGTCAGCGTTGCAATATTTGCACATATCCAAAAGCCTGTTAATATCTAAATTTGTCATAATGTTTAAAAGTAGGCGTGTTTGTCCTGCGGGCTTTTCTTCTGTGCATGCAGCTCTGCCCGAGCCTTGCTAGGTTTGTTTACAACGTAGAGAGCTGACCAGGAACAGGCCGTGAAAAACCCCAACTGAGAAGCATATTATGAATGGGCTGTCCAAAGAATGCTCCTAAAATGCCAATAATATATCTTAAATTATATATATATATATATATATAATATATAATATATATATTCTTGTTCACTGCTATGGTCTTTTATCTGCCTGGTATAGATTAATTTATGTAATAGATTAGATTACACATGTGTAATTGTTGCTATTTTGACTCTTTGTGAATATCAGACACATAACCTCCACAGTTTTAAGATTAAACAAATGAAACACAGTAGGTGGTGAAGAGAGGGATGCAACCTCCCCATCCGTATTTCACCCCAGATATCTACAACCAAAGACCATAAAACTAAGAAAAGACTCATCAATTCCAAACATTTCCAAAGCTAATTATAGTAAGAAACACTGAAATATGTGTGTGCCTGCTCATCCCCATGTATATACTGTGTTGTGGTGGTATTCCAGTTTAAGAGCAGCAAATCAGGCTCATACAATTCTACAATTGTTATGCAATTACTTGAAAGTTACACTTTACTCAACTCATGTAGTCTGGAGATGGCTGCTGAAGTGACTCGCTGACCAACATGTATGCTGATGATGCTGCTGCTGTTATTATTAATGTAGCTGTTGTTGTCCGGCTGATACTATTGGTTGTTTATTTTAACATCCGCAACACTGTAGCTGCCGTTGCTTTGCATCTTCTGTATGTGGAATTGTACTGTGCTATTGTGTGTTCTCTTTCATCCTGATCTCACTCTACCCCCCCTTCCCCTTTTTTTCTCTCTCTACCCAACCGGTCGAGGAGCCTGGTTCTGCTCGAGGTTTCTGCCTGTTAAAAGACAATGTTTCCTTGCCACTGTCGCCTAGCGCTGCTCATGGTGGAATTGTTGGGTCTGTACATACAGAGTTGGTTTAGACTTGCTCTATATTAACAAGTGCTATGAGATAACTCTGTTATGATATAGCTGTATAAATAAAACTGAATTGAATTGAATTGAATTGATCTCAAGGTTTGTGTTCTCCACTGAAGTACAAAAGCTTCATGTGATGGGTCTCATCCTTCATTGTTTGCCATCAAA
The DNA here is from genome assembly GCA_036023855.1 of Gadopsis marmoratus. Lineage (NCBI taxonomy): Eukaryota > Metazoa > Chordata > Actinopteri > Centrarchiformes > Percichthyidae > Gadopsis > Gadopsis marmoratus. The sequence goes on along the minus strand of JAVQJF010083937.1, from coordinate 5,765 downwards.
CTAATTGATACAATGATAAAAACACCTGATGATGAGAACAAGCACTTTAAATCAATTAGTGTTATTGCATTTTTGTGGTTTACTCCTGTTTGACTTCATGTATTTGAGCTCGGGATATACATGGTGTCAGCAGGTGGTACAGTCATGTAAGATCAGGAAAACATAACAACAATAAATGATAAAAAAATAATGTTGTACATAATAAAAGTTGTTGTAGATTAATCACATAAATAATTAATGCAGACTAACCAGATGTATACTGTACTCACTCACACACATTCAGCATTAGGGCTACTAGCTAGTTATTATTGTCATTATCACTTCATCTGCTGATTGGTCTATAGATTGTCAGAAAATATTGGAAACACCTTTCCCAATATCCCAAACTGGCTGCCTGTTTGACTAACAGTCCAAAGGATACTCAGTTTTCATGAGACAAAGAAACAGAGTCTGTTTAATTGCTGCTAATTTGCAACAGCAAATACATGTTTAAGAGAAATGCAGTGTTTTTCCTTATTAACACAATGAGGAGATGTTTTTAAGGAACGTATCAGCACTCACAGTAAAATGTTCACTGACAGCATATTTATTTTATTTTCTACATTTCGGCTCATAACAAATAATTGGTGACTAAACATTGGTTATGGCTCTGTTTTGGCGCTTGGTTAAAGTTGGGAACTATCATGGTTACATTTTGAAAAAGTCAGCAGTGACTTGAAGCACAAGACATAATGTGTTTTTAAACATAAATGGTAAATGGACCTCACTTATACAGCACTTTTCAACCCTAAAGTGCTTTCACAGATTGGTCTCATTCACCCATTCACACACACGGTGAAGTAGCTGCCATGCAGGATGCTGGCCTCCATCGGGATCAAGATCAGATCTTGTGTCAGACCACCAGACCACCTGGGATTAAAGCACGACCCACCATACCTTCTGAGCCACAGCCGCCCTGTAACCAAAACCACAACCTTTCCTAACCATACTCAGGATACAGACCCCAGCCTCTGCTGTCAAAGTCCTGTCCACCCAACTCAGCCTCCGCACTGCAGCTTGTGTGAGGGACAGAAATGCAGCACTTCCCTAGCGATCGATTATCAAAATAGTTGCTGATTCATTGTCTGTTGATTAAACATTCATTGATTCATCGTTACACCATATTCATACTTAATTATAATTTATATACAAATACATACTGTACATTCACATACAGTACATACACTTACCCATAGATTTACATATACTTACACACATATATCCACATATACTCGGACACACTTGTACACACAAAGTGCCAGTGGATTAATCTGAGGTGCAACCAAGTGGTGAAAGTATCTGTTATATAACTAAAAGGAGAAATACAATTATGTCAACATACAGTATGCCATTAAGCAAAAGTCCTGCAAGTATTTTTAGCAAAATGCACTTAAAGTATCAAAGTAAAAGTACTCATTCTGCAGTAATATGCAGATAGTTTACTTTATATACAGTAGTTTAGTCGAATGGATCCCAACCTATGGGTCAACTGCCTCTGTAGGGTCAAAATATAAATTTGAGGGATTGTGTGATTAGCAGGAGAGGAAGGAACACAAAACTAAATTCTGATACACAAATGTGTTTTGAGTTTATGAAATATTGGACAATTTGAACTGTTCTTGAAATAAAACCTTGTGGGAAGTTTAGAGGGGACAACAAAGTTTTTGGAAGGGGTTGCTAGTTTAATCTTGTGTTTCATGAGTTTGTGTTTTCTGTGTAAATCTGAAAAGTAAGCAGTAACTCCAGCCTCCAAACAAAGAAATTGAGTTAATTTATTTACCTCTGAAATGTCGTGGAATACAAGTATACAGTAACATAATACAAACATTCAAGTAAAGTACAAGTAACTCAAAATTGCACTTAAATACACCACTGATGCTGCCTATCTGCACTGCAGATCAATGACCACATCTAATATGAGGCCGACAGTGAAAGGCAGTCTTGGACATGACATTAATTACCTAGTATAACACAGCAAAAACACATTCAAACAGAAGGCCAGACCACGCCTGTTAATTCTGGGACAATCTGTTAAAAGTGACAGTTTATCCTACAGCTAAGTAGTAAGCCTGGTGATTAACTTCATATACTGTGTTGTTAGAGAGGAAAGAACAGTGTATGTGATTGAACCACATTAAGGGCTCTCTACCATCTGTCTGCTGCTGGGACCACCATGGCAGAGTGTGTAACAGTGGTGTGTTTCAGGAGATAATGGGGAATAAAGGAGAAGCCATCGTGCCTGATTCGTCACGCTGACCTCGGACATCTACATGCACCCATCCCACACTCTCTGCCTCCTCCCTGCTCTGTCTGCCCCTATGCCTCTATTAAAATCCTCCAAAAAGGCCTTATGTCCCCTATACATCCCACCACATGGCACACCATCAAAACACCACTATTCACCAGGTGGCAGATTGCTGCTGAAGGAGGCCCCATACATCCCAACCTCAATGCCCATCTATAATTGGCCCTTTCTACCTCCTCCAACATCCTTCTTTAACATACAAATTGGTTGTTTTGTGCGGCTGAATTGGAGATTAATTGCACTCACCATTTGGCAGTGCTTGTTCAAAAAGACTGGCCATTTTTCTCTCCACAGCGTGCCAGTGATTAGGGTTAGAGATCTGGCACTGGAGATTACGCCACACTGCTTTCTTTGTGAGGCTGAGGAGAGGCAAGCGGGATTACACTTTAACATCCTCTGAAGCAGGTGGTTCTCACGAGGACAAACCAAGCAGCCACTCTGTAATTTCACTGTGTCATTAGCAGCACACATTCAACCTTTACCACCAATACACAAGTCTTGGTTATGTGTGCATGTCAGCAATCCATACCGCCTGCTCTAGGTACTACTCATAAAACCTAATCAAAGTATGCTGCATTTGTTTGCTATATGTTTCACATAAGCTGTGTATATTCTATCCCCACACTTCTTGGTGATTTTTATAATAAGGCAGAAGAAATGCTTGCACGCTTCATTGGTAGGGGTTATATTCAAAACGCTATTGACTTTCCATACAATCAAGCCAAAGAACCCTCTCAAGGTAAACATCTGGTAAAGAAAAATTCAAAAGCAAATCCACCTCTGCTGTATTTTGTCACACAGAGAGAGTTGGCCTTACATTACATGCTGAAAACCAACTCATCATATAAAGACTGCAAAATTATTGCAGGGCAACGTCATTGCATATTCCAATCCAAACTGTGGGGCAAGCAGGACTAAGTTTGCGTCGTATAATGAATTTAATGTATCGTGAACAGGTCTGTTCACGTCTATGGGTTCCCCAATTTAACTGACTACAGGCCAATGTTTGCTATGCAGGCTACAGTGCTATGCATCCCAGCATGTAAGCAAACAGGTTACATATACAGCATTTTTAGCCACGCTAGTGGGACGGAAATGTTGGTGGGCTGATCAACAGTATCTCAACAAATACTGCATTGAATAACATGGCATTTTGTGCAGACAGGATGAATCTGACTTTGGTGATACCCAGACTTTTAATCTTGTGCCACCATAAGGTTAAGAGTGATATATGAAACAACTATTGCAATGAACTTTGGACCGCACATTCATAGTCTCCTCAGGATGAATTGTAACAACTTAATTGATCCCTTTACTTTTCCTCTAGTGCCAGGTTTATCAGGTTTATGTCCTCATAAGCCTCACAGTGCCACTAGAATTCTCTTAGTTTTGCTGTACCATAAACCATACCAAGCAGAACATGAGGACAGCCTCATTTTATGATCCATTTGTTTAATTCTATTTTTATTTTATTCTATATTATACAACTTACAGTGCACACTTATCCTACAACAGGCTAACTTAGCTTAGCATAAAAACAAGGAAAAAACAGGTAAATGGGTAACAAAATCCACCAACAAGCAATTCTACAGCTTTTCGCCCGTCTTTGTGCTACGCTAGTTAGGTGACTATTGGCTGTAGCTTCATATTTACAGTATAGTATAGATATGAAGTGGTATTGAGCTCAGTTAACTCTTGGCAAGAAAGCAAGTAAGTGTATTTCCCAAAATATCAACCTATTCCTTTGACCAAACTCCTAATGTTCTCTCCCGTCGGTAACAATAGTAGGATCGGCCCTAAATAGCTGAACACACATATGTGGCAAAGTCAACAAGAAATTCTTCCAAAAAATTAGTGCACAGTGTTAGTTCATGCAATCTCTGAGCCATGACATAATCCAAAATTTGGTGTGTGGATCAGAAAAATGTTTTCACACTGCGAATGTCAAACTCAAACCACTTCTTACAAGGACAGAAATACTACAACACACACTAACTGAGATGGAAACCACCAATACACCAAAACATCTATAAAGCACAACAGTGACAACCTGTTCCCAGAAAACACCACTTAAAACAATCATTAGTATGTATTACTACGATTGAGTGGTCAGTTAAGCATTGTTGTGAACAGGAATGTGTTAATTACATTTTAAATACTGTTTGAATGTCTGTCTCAGTAATTACAGTCTGCACATTATTCTGTCAAACATTGTCATGGACATTCCCTCTGAGCACTGATGGAATTCTCCACTTTCAAGGAATCCATAACATTCTATACATTTTAAGAAGGATCTTTTCTCTAGTCTCTAAAGGCAGAAAATGGGAAAAGGGAAGAGAAAACAATGTAAGGGGGCAGTGAATACAGAAGTGGTCAGCATCTAGCCCCTAATGCTCCTGATTCTTTTGGAAACCAAATCCCATGTATTTACTGTTGTCACTAGATAATGTTAATTCTGTTAGACCATGTTCAGAGTGGTAGTAGCCCTCCAGGGAAAAAAACGCTGCCCTCTCGTTCATTTCAATGGACGCATTCTGTTGATGTAGCAGGCCTGCAAATGTAATGGTAAGTAGGTGAGTAAGTAACATATATACAATTTATTTGAAACTACGCCAAAATGTATCACAAATTACCCCAACATTATTTTAAAATTAAATTGAAGTATTTCCAAATTAGCTGATAATTTGATTAATATATTTCCAGAGAAGTAATATGAAGTTAATTGGTAGCAATACAAACACTTACAATTACACCTCGTTGGGGTGTAAGATACTAGCAGGCAGGGCATACATGGAACGCCATAACCAAGTGGCTGACACTGCAATTTGCTTTGTTTTGCTTTAAAATATTATTATCTGTTCAAGTTTTATTTTGGCATTCTCTTCTGTAAAGCACTTGGTGCATTTAATATCTTTGTTGTAAAGCACTTTGAACTGCATTTCTTGTATGAATGGTGCTATATAAATAAAGTGTATTATTATTATTATCTCTTCAAAATCTGCCCTAACGACAGTCAATATACAGTCAGGTCCCTTTTATATCTATTCAGGATGTCTTCCCCTGATGTAAGAACTTTGTAATGGTTTAGCAGAGTCCAGTATTTGAAAGTGAGATGCAGAAGACATAGCAGAGGGAAAAGCGTGAAGATTCCTAATTATACAATATTGTTGGTGATTTCTCTTCCACTAATTGGCATCTTTTCTTAGCCACACTATTTTACAAGGCAGAACTAAATTTACCTCGATAATTATTGTTTTCACAAGCATTAGTCTTTTGATAATTTGAAAGCATATGTCGGATTTGCGTGTCATTCTCCTGTTTCCTTGTTTATGTGGCGGTGTGTTTGTAGTTTATCCGTACGCTGGAGCGCAGTCATGACTTCAACGCCAGGGCCAAGGTGTATTTTGCCTCCCTGCTGACA